>JALMGJ010000004.1:87270797-87330797 GCA_023362775.1 Charina bottae | reverse complement strand
CACCTTTTCAGTACAAGGCGATCCTGAAACCTTCTACTTAAATAGATTAAGTTTTTAAAAAGTTTTCAAGAGCATCTCAAAAGTCTTGGTCTTTAAGATGCCAGAAGACTAAAAGCAAATCTAATTGTGTTAATTCTGGGGTTTCCTGCATCAAAACATGAAACTTGCTAAAAAGATAATTTTAAAATATACACATACACATGTTTACACATACACAGTACCTAAGTATTGTGTTTCTGTTGAAAAAAGAATAACTAAAAACTCCTACTGCAATTATTAGCTGTTCACTCAAAGTATAACACTCTTGGTAACTGTTTAAACCAGATTAAAAAGTTAACCACTTCTTAGAAAGACTATTTTGTTAAATCCCTTAAACCAAGAAATTAGGTGTTTGTGCTGCTTGTTACATCAACCAATATTTTGATACATTTAATATTCATATCATATTGTATTTCTTTTTCAAAATACAGTTAACAATAAATGATAACACAACTCTCAGATCTGCTATGAGAACAGTAAAGTATACTTTGTGCCTTTTCCCAGATTTAGGTAATGTACTTTGGGCTACTAGACACTTCTACCCAATCCTTGTGATGACTCTGACTTCAATGCCCCAATAAACACTTCTCCATGCAATTCAATTGAAATGCAGAATAAGCTTTATTAAGAATACATGTAAATCAAAGCATTCTCAAAGATCCGAATGATGGTTTCCTGCCAAACAGTCAAACTTAGCTCTCCCCCTTCGCGCCAATCTTTCTGCGCCCATGATGTCAGTGTCCGTTACTTTCCCACTCCATTCAAGCCCCCACCACACTCGTGCAGGTGGACGACCTTGACGCTCAGCACAACAGTCTCCAGCAGTCTGGTGCGGCTCCTGGAATGTGCTCCCCCTCCCATTGTTTCCAGGCTGACACGCATCTCTACAGTACATGGCAGGATTCACACTAGAACCCTGACAATCCTATCACTGAATACGGGTAGTCCTTGGGTTACCACTCTAATTGGGACCATAATGTCCATCGCTAAGCAAAGTAGTTGTTAAGCAAAACACATGACTGCACCTCTTAGCAATGGCAGTCCTGGTTGCGGTCGTTAGGCAAGGACCTCACGCTTCTCCTGCCCAGCGTGAACTGCCTCTATTTCAACTCCCTCAGCCACCCATCCCATCTCTGCCCTTTTGGCCGCCCTGCACAGCAATGGACAAGATGAAGGCTACTGTATTCTGCCGCCTACCCACTGGCTGCTGACTACCAGCTGCTGCCCCCCCCCCGCTGTCTTCTTCGCCTCGTCTCCCCTCCGCTGGGTTTGCTGTCACCAGCTGGCCTCAAGCCCCACAGTGGGGCGGCTCTGTTGGTGCTGGGTTTGCCTCCGCCTCACCTCCTCAGCCCTGGCTGCCGGACTCCTGGGGGGCCTGTCCCACTTCAGCAGTCTCAGTCTGCCTCTGGCCAGGAGGCTCTGCATGCTCCGCACCAAGAAGTTCCGTTGCCGCCCAGCACAAAGGAGAAAGCTATCCAGAGCGCGCCTCCCTGGACCCCACTGCCCTGTTGGGACAGGGCCACAAGTCCTCCATTTATTTATTTATTTATTTATTTAATTTATTCCCCGCCCATCTCCCATACAAGGGACTCTGGGCGGGTTACAATAATTAAAGACTTAAAAATTTACAATACTTAAAATCAAACAGAGTAGAAAATGTATAAATGTATGCCACTTGCGGCCTGGGCAATCCTTCCAGGTAGCAAGGAGGGGGCGTTTCTGTGGCCAGCTGTGACTGAAGTAGAGCAAACCCTCCAGGAGCCTGGTGGTTGGGGAGGCTTCAGCGAGGGGTGCCCTGCACAGCATGGCTGACAGAGCACCCCACTTTGGGGCTTAGGCTGGCCAGTGTTGGCGAGCCCAGCGGAGAGGAGGCGAGGCAAAGACGACAAAGGTCAGCTGGGGACGGAGGGGGTGGCAGCGGGTAGGAGGCAGCAGTGGAAGACCGTACCCCCTCATCTCAGTCATTCTGCGTAGGGCGGCCAAAAAGGCAGAGATGTGGGGATAGGTGGGGGAGTTGAAGCAGAGGCAGTTCGCACAGGGCAGGAGAACGTGAATGTGGAACACTGCAACGGTCGTAAATGCGGGCTGGTTGCCAAGCAATTATCAAGATGTCAGTGTAGTATCTTTGGAAACCTTAACCATTAAGTATTGAATTCAATTACTTGAAACAAGGTTTTTTCCCCCTGGTCATAGGAATTATGTATCCCTTCATAATTCTAAAAGTACTATATTCTTCTGCTAGTGGTCTTGTATACTCTGAGAATAGAAAGGCAGGATACAAACTGAAGTAATTATTTCTATGAACATTATGCAGTAAGCTTTAGAACTGTCAAAAACAGATTAAGGTGCAATTTGAAAAAATTTTGAAAAAATTTTTTGCTCACAGATGATTCTCACAGACTGCATGGACAAGTCCCTGCAGTTTTCTTGGCAAGATTTTTCAGAAGGGGTGTGCCATTGCCTCCTTCCTAGGGCTGAGAGAAAGTGACTGGCCCAAGGTCACCCAGCTGGCTTTGGGCCTAAGGCAGGACTAGAACTCATGGTCTCAGTTTCTAGCCTGATGCCTTAACCACTATACCAAAATGGCTCTCACAGTAGATAAATCACTGCAAAAGAGGAATGTGCAAGTTTATGGCTTTTTCAGAATGCAGAAAGAAGAGGGAGAAAATTACTAATTATACCTTGTACTGCCTGAGTAATCCCACATAGAAGCATCCAGTATATTACACACCCAAGTCTTAGAAGGCTCTTTTTGAAGTTTATCATAATGCAGCTCCACAACAAGATCCTCCACACTTAAAAGCTCTAGATGATTGACTGTGCCTATTAAGAAAATAAGTTTGAATAGTAAGAATATTAAAAGATCTGTGTAGCAGTATTTTCCATTATAAAGGTAGCTACTTCTTACCTGTTTCTTTAGCCATATATTTTAGGCACCAGTTAACTCTGAAGTGATCATCAGACTACAAAAATAGAAATTTGGAATTAAGTATCCATTTACATACTCGGAGAAACAGAAGAATGTGCTCTCTCTTAAAATGTCTTAAGCCCATTCTGGCTGAAATTTACTTGAATTAGATCAGCTGCACATTAAAACTAGTCAAAATGTCATTTGATGTGTACATATGGATCAGCAGCCACAATGGCCTCAAAATCCCAAACAGCACTAGATAAATACAAATAATTATTTACAAAATAAAAATAGCAATTTATAAACTACTGATGGATTATACAAACTAAGTGTTCAAGAGCATGGAGTAAGTTATTAGAATGACTGGTTTTGTTGTTGTTCAGTCGTTTAGTCGTGTCCGACTCTTCGTGACCTCATGGACCATAGCACGCCAGGCCTTCCTGTCCTCCACTGTCTCTCGGAGTTTACTCAAATTCATGTTCATTACATCGGTGATGCTATCTAACCATCTCATCCTCTGCCGTCCCCTTCTCCTTTTGCCTTCAGTCTTTCCCAGCATCAGGGTCTTTTCCAGTGAGTCCTCTCTTCGCATTAGGTGGCCAAAGTATTTGAGCTTCAGCTTCAGCATCTGTCCTTCCAATGAGCAGTCAAACCCTGATTTCCTTTAGGATTGACTGGTTTGACCTCCTTGCAGTCCAAGGGACTCTCAAGAGTCTTCTCCAGCACCACAGTTCAAAAGCATCAATTCTTCGGCGCTCAGCCTTCCTTATGGTCCAACTCTCACAGCCATACATTACTACTGGGAAAACCATAGCTTTAACTATATGGACCTTTGTCGGCAAGGTGATGTCTGTGCTTTTTAATATGCTGTCTAGGTTTGCCATAGCTTTCCTCCCAAGGAGCAAGCGTCTTTTAATTTCATGGCTGCAGTCACCGTCTGCGGTGATCTTGGAGCCCAAGAAAATAAAATCTGTCACTGCTTCCATTTCTTCCCCTTCTATTTGCCAGGAAGTGATGGGACCAGATGCCATGATCTGGGTTTTTTTAATGTTGAGTTTCAAGCCAGCTTTTGCATCCTCCTCTTTCACCCTCATCAAGAGGCTCTTTAGTTCCTCTTCACTTTCTGCCATTAGGGTGGTATCGTCTGCATATCTGAGGTTGTTGATATTTCTCCCGGCAATCTTAACTCCGGCTTGTGATTCATCCAGCCCGGCATTTCTCATGATGTACTCTGCATATAAGTTAAATAAGCAGGGTGATAATATACAGCCTTGTCGTACTCCTTTCCCAATTTTGAACCAGTCGGTTGTTCCATGTCCGGTTCTAACTGTTGCTTCTTGACCCGCATACAGGTTTCTCAGGAGACAGGTAAGGTGGTCTGGTACTCCCATCTCTTTAAGACTTTGCCACAGTTTGTTGTGATCCACACAGTCAAAGGCTTTAGCGTAGTCAATGAAGCAGAAGTAGATGTTTTTCTGGAACTCTCTTGCTTTTTCCATGATCCAGCGAATGTTGGCAATCTGATCTCTAGTTCCTCTGCCTCTTCGAAACCCAGCTTGCACTTCTGGTAGTTCTCGGTTCACATACTGCTGAAGCCTAGCTTGTATTGTATTGTATTTTATTTTTAATTGTATTGTAGAATGACTGGTACATGAACTTAAATGGAAATGATTTTGATATCTATATTAATCTTTTAATAGTGGGTTAAATGTTGGAGATGTGGTGCTCAAAATTCACCCTTGGTTTACATGAGGTCATCATATGCCATAGCAGCTACTTTTTCAATATAACTTCTCACTTTTTTCAGGAATAGTTTGGAAACTAAAAGAAAGGCAAGTGAAATGGCATTACAAGGACATCCATTCTCAATGATAAATGATCTGAACAGGTATTCTACCACTAGGATTATTTGGAATTTTGACTCTAGTTTGAATACTTTTTCCATACTATTAACTAAACTGGCTTAAATCTCAGTCATTTAACTGCCTAACAAGATATAATCAAGTATGTAGTACTTGTATTTTTGTTTTTTTATCTGTGCGCTTTTTTGTTACTGTATATATTGAATCAAGTCTTCTCACTACTTGTTTCAAATAATAAACAAATTATATTATATTATAAATATATTTATAAATTAATTATAAAACAGGAGGCCCAGTAGAGATGGCCTTTTTTCCATTGTAAAAACAGTTCATTCATTTCATTCTGGTTTATTACGGTCACTGACCAGTACAAGATTCTACAAGGTATACTCATTGAACCTTACAATATGCACCATCTGATTTAAAATAGTTTTAAAATTATAAGTTAAATTACATTGTTCCAATTAAAAATTAAAATACATTCAGACCACAATGTGGATGAGCCCCTTTAATTTAAATATGCTCTTAATATTAGTCATAACTAATATTCTATCAGATGTAAATGCTTATAAAAAGTAAAATATCATATATAAAATATGGTGTGATATATATATATAAACCTTTTAAAATTATTAAAATCATTACAAGGAGTACCGTATTTTCCGGCGTATAAGACGACTGGGCGTATAAGACAACCCCCAACTTTTCCATTTAAAATACAGAGTTTGGGATATACGCCGGAAAATACGGTACTCACCGTTTAAGACCTCTCCTGGCCAAGTGCAGCCGCTCGCCGGAACGCAGCCCCCAGGGAAGAGCAGGAGGACGAGCGCGGGAGAAACGCGGGGAGGGGGAAGCGAGCTCCGTTCCCTCGGAGCAGCCTTGGGAAGGGAGGGGGCAAAACGCAGTGGCTCCACGACGGGCTCCAAAGTCGCCCACAACGCTCAATGGGCGCCGAGGGAACGGAGCTCGCTCCCCCCTCCCCGCGTTTCTCCCACGCTCGGCAAGCGGCTGCACTTGGCCAGGAGAGGTCTTAAACGGCGAGTACCGTATTTTCCGGCGTATAAGACGACCCCCGGCGTATAAGACGACCCCCGACTTTTGAGAAGATTTTCCTGGGTTAAAAAGTCGTCTTATACGCCGGAAAATACGGTACATTACTACATTTTTCCTGTCATAGTCTGGCGTATCTTTATAGCAGCTGCACAGAATTTGGCTACTTGCACTGTAACAGTTGGATCTTCATCTATAAGTAACATTTGCATATACTCTATATCTTGCCTCCTAGGATATTTCTTGGTCAAGGGTAATATTAATTTACTCCTAAGCTCTTTATAAAAAGGACAACGGAGGAGCACGTAGTCTGTAGTTTCTATCTCTCCATTATTACAACAGCACCACCTTGCAGCTTTGGGGATTTTTTAATATCTACCATCCAAGACTGCGGAAGGGAGTACGTGGCTACGAGCTAGGGCAAAGGCTTTCCGATGGCTAGGGATTTCGAGTTGAGTAAGGTAGTTAGCAGAATTAACAATATATTTATTATACTCTGATAAGAAATGAGGGGCCTTCTCTAAGTCCGTTTGTCTCTCTATCTCCTTTATCCTTTGCTTCAAGGCCAATTTTGCCTGTTCATAATCCATCCTGAGAAAAGAATCTGTAGAAAATCCTAGCTTGGCGAGACTAGATTCAATATCCTTTAACCAAGAGGATTGGAAGTAATCTTGGAAAATGAGTGGTGCTAAACCTTGAGGATAATGCTTGAGTTTTTGCCAAAGATTCAGGGAAGCTAGGCACACTCTTGCCTCAACTTTTATCATGCTCGCTTCCAATCGAAGGTAAGCGTTTGGAACACATTTGGGCGTTTGGAACACATTTGGGCATTTGAAATACTGCTCTAATAATTTTTGATTGCACTCTTTCCAGGGATGTAATACTTTTACTTAGAGCACCAACACAGGACCCATAAAGGAGCTGGGCTAATGTCTTCACCTGGAAGAGTTTAAGAGCTGCCGGTATATAATGCCCTCCTTTACTCCGGAAAAACTTTAAAATGGCATTAGCTGAATTTTGTCCGGAATCAGCTGCCTAATCAAAGTGAGGTTTCCTAGATCCAGTGGCGTGCATGACTACCCCTAGATATTTAAAGCTAGTCACTTGCTCTATTCTATGCCCATTTATATTCCAAGAACGAAATTCGGTCTTTTGGCGAAGGTCATTATCTTTGTTTTCTGATAAAACAGTTCATTTATTTCTACTTTCTACTTCCCATTCTTTAACCTGTCCCATAAATAAGTCTGTGGGAGTATGTAATCACAGAGATTACAGTATTTTTTTCAATCCAGTATTCTTGGTTTATCAAATTCAAGGTAGTTCACTTTCAAACTACTGTACACTTTTATTGTGGAATGATGTGCAATGGATCAATGCAAAATCCAATCATGTCTAACAGCTTGACTTTTCTCTACCACCAAAAATCTGTTACAGAAATCAAAAGAGAAAATAGTTGCATTCATGCTTTGTCATAAATTTCACTGGAGCCTTCTATTTGAAAGCATTCATAGTTACTGTACATCTGAAACAATGCTTAGAGTACTTGACAGTGGTAGAAACATCAGACCCATATCTACCCTTAAATGCTTGAGGAACAAGGAGGCCAAGAATTTTTTTTAACAGTGAAGTCTCAAATTAGATGAATAACTGAACAAATACCTTTTAATAAATAAATATAAGCAAGAGGCCTTACCCCCATGGCTGAATTCCTCTATGTGAAAAAAATATATATTTGGATAGATATTCTTATTTGATTACTTCTCAGAAATTTGAATGTCAAGTCAATGTACCTTGCAATATACAGGTGGCCAGTTGCCCATGTGTGGCTGGATGAAAGTGTATAGTTCATGCAACACAACTGAGTAACTTGCAGTTTCAATGTCAAATGCAGCTATAGGAATTCTATGAGTAGCATCACCTAAAGAAATATTTTAAATATTTTTAAAATGCAAAGTACCATTCATACACATTCTAAACTTAATTATACTTACAGATTGCAAGATCTATATATCAGTTCCATTATGAAAACTCAAATATCTTAAGAATTTGACTATGCTTTATTAAAATATTCAGTAAGAACAAAATGAGGCAAACTAGTCTCACATACAGGTAAAAATGTTTATCATTAATGTAGAATAAAATGGTCAGATAAAAGGGTTTCTTAACAGTTGAACTAGGCTATATTATTGATTTAAAATACTGTTCTATTAACATTGTTTGTTTTATCATACAGAGCAAAATACTAGTTTGAATCTTACTGAAAAGTGTAATATGCAATATTCAATCAATACTGTAGAACAGAGAATACAAGTGCCAAAATGAAAGCTAAAAAAAAGCTAAATGAAAGCTAAAGAAAAGGAGTATAATTTTGAGGTTGCTGAAGTATCTTAACAATAACATGCTGCAGAGAATAAATTATACAGGTAAAATTAAATGTTTCAGAAAATCTGATATAATATCCAAGTGTAATGAAGAAAAAAACGAGTAAAAATGTACTCAAATTTCTTGAGTAATTCTTTGTTTCAGCTTTTGTGCAATACTCACCTGCAGCCTGGCAATGAAACCGAAAGCCCCGTGGTACGTCTCCTGCAGAAAATCAAAAATCAAACAAAATACATTCATTGACATTGTGTGATGCTAAATTGTTATCCGAATATCCAATTTACTGTCTATGGACACCTCTTATGGAGCTTGCTGGCTCTCTGTTTCATCTAACTTTTAAACTGTTTACAGGTACTTTTAATTTAAAAAAAAAGAAAAGTAAAGCTGGCATGCTTCAAAAGCAAAGTACCAGTTCAACCTTACTTTCCTTTTTAGATTCCATCAATACTTTTAGAAAACAAAAATGGTAAGACAGTTGTAATCCAGTCCTTTAAAGTATTCCACGAAAAAAAAGACAAAGAAACTAGGGTGAAAGTACAGTAGTAACATGTGCGAGCAAAATGGGTATTTCATAAACATTCTCAAAACAAGTTCTCAAAACATGCTCACAAATCCAAACAACTTGGGAACCACTGCAATATTTCTGTTGCCACTTTTGTTCATACTATGGGATTAGGATTCAAGTCCTCGCTTAACAATAATTGGGACCAGCAACTTTGTCGCTAAGCAACATGGTTGTACTGCACGTCACATGACTGCACTGACTTACAATGGCCGTTCCAGTTGCTGTCATTAGGCAAATCCCGCATTGTCGCAGCATCCCGTGATCACCATTTGGGACCTCCTGCTGGCTTCCTCATTGACTTTGCTTGTTGGAAGCCGGAAGTGAAGGTTGCAAATGGCGATCATGTAAATGTAACAACAGCTACAACTAAAACAAAGTCAAAAGTCCCCTCGTTCAGTGCTGTTAACTTCGGTCGCTGAACGAGTGGTCGCTGAATGAGGATTACCTGTAGTTCTCTTGCAAGACTTAGCCAGATTTTAAGACATTAAAAAAATTAAGAGCATAGGAAGTTTGAACTGTCAAAACACTTTTTCCGGGAGATTTAATGTTTATTTATCACTATCAATTAATCACTAGTGATATTGTCAAACAGATTTGCCCATTATAATTTTTATTTTTTCAGTATGCAGGAATCACTAAATCAGATTGCCTGAACAAACTGAAAACTGCTTCTTTTAGAATTGGACTGAACCTCTATGCCCCTTCCACTTCCAGATGAATCAGAACAAATTTATTCTCCCCCTTTTCCAACACTCACCAGGATTTATAAAATGATGAAACTCTGCAATTATGCCATCCTTAAGTGAGTATTTGATACACCCAATTTCACAAGGGAGGAAACGCTGACTGCAGTGAGGGGGCAACACTCCATGACTGAAGATATTCAGAAAGTAGAATGAAGTTTCAAGCACAACTGAAAAAATAATTTGAATCAAATTAGCAATATATTATATTATGAGATTAATATTCTAACAAAAAACAGTTCAGTATTTTAAAAAGCTTTTAAAATATCTAATACATGATTCTAGCTTTCCCCCTAGAAAACTGAATATTGTCTACATTTCACTGACTAAAATCCTCATTTATTGACATGGCTATTCAAGTTACATTTCAGATTGTTTCTCAAAACATTTACATCTTGCCCTTCTATTAAAATTCTTGAAACATTAACATTTTATAATATATATTATTATTATATAACAATATAAAGCCATGAATATAAAATGATTCATAATTAAAAATAGTACATGGATTTCCTATTACCATCAACTCATGTAAATAAGGATTAAACAGTTACTTTGATCTTGTTTGTTTAGATTGATTGGTAACTTATTTCAACACCAATCACCATTTGTTTGAACTCATTTAGTAGCCCACCCATCTACAATTATCCCATCAGCTCAGTACCTTTATTTGACCTATCCTATATTCAGGCCTTGTCATCTTTTTCATTCTAAGCATGTTGCTACCTTTCTTGCACACTCCTGAGCCCTTACTAGAGGTGGCTGATTTATATACATTTTAATTCTGTAATTCTCCCTGCCCTTTCTTTGGGACCCCTCCCAAAACATGTATCATCTCCTGACTCCCACCCCATTCACAGAACATTTGAGGCTAAACTGCTCAAGAGATGGATTATTTTTAAACTATACTTCACCTTGTTCACATTTAAGTGGGCTTGTAACAGGAATCTTATTCTGAGTTCGAGTAGGAAATGGTACTGGGACTTGGCTAGGTGGCTAAAAAAAATATTAGACAGTCGTTCAACAAACACCAAATCAAGGAAAAATAAATACAGAATCTTCCCTAAACACAGTATTATTTTTTATTTTCCTTGATTAGACAATATAGACAGAAACCTGAGACTGAGCTTGTGTCATATAACAGAGTTATATGGAATTGTCATTCATGTGAATGCATAGCTTTCTACATAATTATGTATATGTGACTGCAATAGCAGCAGCATTACTCAATTTATTATTTATTTAATTAAATTTATATTATATGTGGATATTCACCCATAATAATGTCTTCTTGCAAACACAGCAGCGCTGACATACTCATCAAGAGGCTGGGCAGCCCGCTAAAATAAATTAAGTTTCTAGAAACATTGCTTTAAACTACAGTTATCCTATGCCATCAGAATAGGAGTCATGTCATTCACCTTTCCTGCGCTGAGCAAAAAAGCATTTTTTTTAAGGAATGGAACAACAGAAATACCTCTTTTTTAATTTTTTCTTGTAATTCTGCATATCCTCACAGGGCCTGGATGCAATTATAGTGCACATTTTCAAATATTACCAGAACCTTCTATTTTTAATAAGATAGCAAGGGAAAAAATCAATGTATAAATATATTACTAAGGCTCTAATGCTGGGAAAGGTGGAAGGAAAGAGAATGACCAGCAGCAAGGTGGATGGACTCCATTACAGTGATGATGATGCACCATTTGGAAGACCTGAAAAACCAGATTAGGGATAGATCATCATGGAGAAAATCTATCTAATGTGGTCACTAGGAGTCAAAAACAACTTCATGGCACATAATCAATCAATCATAGGCTGCTAAGCAGTAACCAATCTCTGTAGTTGTCTTTGTATTATTAAAAGATTCAACCTACTATTTGAGAAAAATATAGACCAAATCCTCTCTCCATTACAAACACTGGAAAAAAGTGCAGAATAGATCCAACCAGAACTTTCACTCAGTACCTTCCTCTATATACCTATAGGTTACTTTTATTGTTTATTCCCCAATTTAAGCTCAATTATGCTTGGAAATAAGCATATATACAAGCTTTAAATATTTCAAGTTCGCTCTTCCATTTACCTTTTTTGCTGGTTCTTCTGACTTCTCAGCTTTCCATTGACGAGCCATTTCTGCATACTTTTCTTTTTGCTCTTCATTAAGTATCTTAGGAGTAAAACCAATTATATAAATCCTTCCACTATTCCCTCCAACATTTCCCCCCAAATCATCCACTGACTTAATCCAGGTTAACTTTTTTAGGAAGTACTGATTTGGGAAAGCCAAACATGCTAACACTCACTTTAGTCAAATGTTAGATTGTGCTTATGGTATTTTCTCATCTTATATAACAGACCAATGTGCCTTACTCTCAATAAGTACTGTCAGTGGAAGGCTGAAGCATCCTTCTAACACTAGTTATTTTAAAAGTAATACATCTTGTTACTACATCCAAAAACTTTAGTAGGCAACCATAAAATTCTATTTTGCAATAGTGATTTTATTGCTAAGGTTATACATTCTGGCAATAAAGAAATATTTGGGAAGTGAGTCTTGCCTAAACTGGAAGACAATTTTAATAGCAGGTCCCATCAGTATGGCCAAATGCCAGAAAGTATAGTCCAGTGGAGGGCTCCAGCTTGGAAAAGGCTATTCAGATCAGTTCTGTTTTCAAGATAAACTCTTTAAAAACTGTGTCCAAATCTTGCAGCTTTTCTCCAGCAAGTTTTGGGTAGCTGCAAATGCAATACAGCCTTAAACTCAGAAAGAAGCCTTTTTCAGCAAATGAGCATGATGCCCCATTTCAAAAAGGTTTGTAACTACGGCTACCAGATCTGAACTGCAAATATTCCGGACGACACTGATACCAACTATCGTCCTGGTTTTTGCCGCCCAAATCTGACAGGTTTATTACCACTTAACTCTGCAACCTCTACCATTTCCTCACTTTACAGCATCTTCTAGCGTACTCCGTAAGTCGTAGCTGAGACATAAAGCTTCCCTTTTTTACTATTATATCACCACAACAAGGATTGGACGACGTTATAAGACGCCTTAAATCACTAGTAAGGAAATATCGGGTCCTTGCAAATTGAGGGATGGCCATTCCCCGGTCTTTCTCTTCAGGCCCTACGACCGAAAGGGATAGCACGGCCACGGTCCCTCACCACCCAGGCGTCGGAGCAATGCGGCATGGCGTCAACCACCCTGGTCACAGCCAGGCCCTGCCGCTTCAGTTCCGGCAGCTTCTCCAGCACGAAGAAAAAATAGGCATTGCGCGCTCCTCTACGGTTCGGCATTTCGCACCACGCCTGCAAGCAACCTCCAACAAAAAGGCAGGGAAGGAGGGGGCGGGTCGCCTTTTTAATGAAGAAAGGGCCAATCCCGTGCCGCCTTGCTTGGCGATTCCGCGCGAGGCAGCACGTGCACGTAGCTGACGAAAAGAGCGAGGGCGAATGATTTCACTGGCTGCCCGAACAACTGGGGGTGGTTTTCGAACAACTGGGGGTGGTTTTATTGTCTTCAATCCAGGGTATTCCAGATGCCCCGGGCTATCATTTAAGGCTATGATACCTGGGCTGCAAAAATTGGGGCGATCGCTAGATGGCAGGAAAGAGATCGAACTTTTACAGCCCAAGTATTGTAGCCCTACCAACTTCCAGATTTCGGTTAGGAGTTCTGCCCCAATGCCTGGAATGGTGTTGGGAAAAAGCGGTTGTTTATTTGGTTATTAAAAAATGGGTGAAAGCAACTCTGGTGAAAAAATACTCATAAGATGGGTAGACTACTCAGTACTGTGAATTAAAAGCGAAAATAGTACCTTTAATGCAAACAAGAAGGAAAGAACTGAGGTATACTGTACAGTCGACAGTCCCTTCAAATGTTTGTTTTTCTATTCCGGTAGAGCTTCTCCTACCCGCCCACCTTGCCAGAGCAAACAAGGTAAGGCCCCCCTCCCACTGTGGCTAATGCTGTAGTGTCTTTGGTTGAATGAGATCTTAAGTGGAGAGCAAGAAGACTACACTTAAAACCGTTGCAACACATTTCTGATCTAAACAGGATAGAAACCAAAACCTCAAAATAAGCAATTCCTCACCTTGATTTCCTTACTGAAGGACTCAACATAGCCTCTGCCCCCTGCCTAGTTGAAGTGCTATTCACCTATCCTTGAGTCAGCAAGAAACTACTTACTTGAAATTTATGCCTGCTTCAAATCACTGCAGTCACCCCGACTCCCCTCTTGTTGGAAGTTGAAGCACTGGATATGGGCATGTAATTATTGAGAGTGGGAATCAAACCCAAGCAAAGATTATGATTATGTGCCATCAAGTCAATTCTTAGCAACCACATAGACAGGTTTTTTTAGGATGAGACAAAGGATTAGTGAAGCAGTTTTATAAATGTATAGAAAGGAAATAAAAGGTGCATTAATTTATTTACATTAGAGCAGCGTTTCTCAACCTTTCCCAGAATTCCCCAACCAGCATCACTGGCTAGGAAATTCTGGGAGTTGAAGTCCACACATCTTAAAGTTGCCAAGGTTGAGAGACACTATATTATAGGGATATGCAAAACCTAGCAGCTAGTTACAGCCTATAAGAGAAGAGTCAATCAGCAAGTGCTTTGCATATGTGCCTAGGAAGAAAAGCAGAAGGAAATGACATTAAATAGCTCTTCACCCAGGCCTTTGGCAAGGAAGAGTGAGACCCCTCGCTTCATCACGCTTGCCATCTTTTATCTTATTATCTTTTGTTGATTTGATTTGCTTGATTGTTGTGAGCCACCCAGAGTCGTTGAGAGTCAGTCGGCATACAAGTTTAATAAATTATTATTATGTTAATAATTTCTTAGAGACAGAACTGGCAGAATAATAGAGAAGACACAGAGAAGATCTATAAATCTGTACAGTACATAACTTTCTAGTCACGCTCCACTGCCTCCTTGTGGTCAATAGATCATGATGTACCAATCAAAGAGAATATTTGTGCTCACGGTTGAACTGTGGAGTCCTTGGTGCTCTCTGAGCCTTGTTGTTGTCTTGCAGACGTTTCATTGCCAGACTAGGCAACATCTTCAGTGCGAAAAGGGAGTGGGACTTGCTCTCTGTTTATATACCCTGGCTTGTCCTGCCTGTGTTGGTGGGGGTGTTGTACTCTCCTTGGTAGTTCCTTGATTGGGCTGTTGTTTGCTGCTTGGTTGATTGACTGAGTTAATAATTCCTTGATTAGGGTATATTAGGATGATTAGGAACTATTAACTCAGTCAATCAACCAAGCAGCAAACAACAGCCCAATCAAGGAACTCCTAAGGGGAGAACACCACCTCCACCAACACAAGCAGGACAAGCCATGGTATATAAACAGAGAGCAAGTCCCACTCCCTTTTCGCACTGAAGATGTTGCCTAGTCTGGCAATGAAACATCTGCAAGACAACAACAAGGTTCAGAGAGCACCAAGGACTCCACAGATCATGATGTGTCTTG
The DNA here is from genome assembly GCA_023362775.1 of Charina bottae. Lineage (NCBI taxonomy): Eukaryota > Metazoa > Chordata > Lepidosauria > Squamata > Charinaidae > Charina > Charina bottae. Next base: position 87,315,755 of record JALMGJ010000004.1, on the reverse strand, counting down.
AAGGTAACTGGTGACAAATAGTTTTTACATATCTTGAGGCTTCTTCTGGACAGTATCAAAATAGTGAACCTAATCTAATCTATTAGAACCTACTCTAACCTCAGTACAGCTAAGGGCATCTTAAGTCTCTCCTGCTATTTTTGTTTTTGTAGTAGATCACTCATACCACGTTCAGCTGAAACTGCAGGGTCTGCTAACCTTTGGAAAGGAGTCCCATGCCAATGCTTAGCTGTATCTTCAGATTATGGACTCACTGTCAGCAGGACATGGAGCTGCCATTGACCTGCAATGTTAGCAACACTAAAGGCTAACTTATACTAGTATTCTCTCCCATCTCCCAACCTGTAACCCAGAGCTTTCCAAACTTTTCATGTTGGTGACACACTTTTTAGACATGCATCATTTCGTGACACACTCTTACAGCAGGGCACAAGGCAGGCACTAGGACCTGCGCGGAATCCTGGCAGGGCTTGGAGGCAGCAGCAGCCGCGACACACCCAGACACTGCAGCCGACACACTAACGTGTCCCGACACACAGTTTGGAAAGCTCTGCTGTAACCTCTAGATCATTTATATGGGAAATCATATTTCCCAACACTATTTTTCCCCAAGAAATTATTTTTAATGAAAAATGTCCAGTTATTGTGATTTTCTTCTGCTACTAAGTTAAATGTATCTAGGAGCAGAAAATTGTGGATGATGCGCTAGCACCTATTTTGCTATAGCACACCATGTACTGTAAGTCAAAAGGATTGCTGTTGGAATGCCAGCTAATATTATAATTTCTAAGTATGCAAAGCTGTTGTATGGAGTAAGAGAGCAGAGGAGATTGGGAACGAGTCATATACTAATTTTTTTGGCCAACAAAAAGTCCTTGAGTGTTTGGAAGTTTTTACTGTGCAGTTAAACAAAGAGACTTAAGTATTGTAGGATGGAGTGCAGTCTTGAGGAAATGATGGATGGGAAAAAATACCCAAATACCCATATTTTCTGTTTCCCACAGATCAAATTGCTTTCCTAAAGTCAAGTACCTACTCCTGCCTTGTTCCTTTTGCTCTGCTAGTCAGTATAAGCAGTTCCTTCTCGGTGACTTTAGGATAACTTAAGCACCTTCTTTAGTTTGGAATGCTCAACAGTTCATTTACTTTCAAATGATTAATTTGAATAGCTTAATTTCAAATGATTTACTATTGTTTTGTTTTACCCTCAAATAAGAATAGGTCACACTGATGGCATGCTAAACTAGGTTAAAGTATGTTATGGAAGGTGGGTTCATGATCAAACTATGGTTAACCACAGAGTTTTCCAGTAGATCGTGGCAAATTTACTTCCCTCAGTCTCCAGTGTCTAGACTTGCAAAGCTTTTTCTAGTTTCTGGAGATCTAATTTCTGGAGATCATTAAAGGGGCTTATATCACACACACATGTGTGCCAGCATGCAGTAGCATTAAATAGGGACACAGCTTGGGGAAGGTGAAGTCTTTTCCCACCCGGCCTATGGTGCTTCAACTCCTTTCATGACTCATTAGATTTTAATTTACTTTTATTAAATAGGATCCTAATCAGCCAAATGCTATTAAGGTTGCTGGGATATTAAACAAAATATCTACGAACCAACAAGTCTGGATTGGAATCATTTTATAGTATTGTCTAGCACTAGACCTATGCTAAATACATTTTTCCATGTTAGTGTTATATTTGGCTGGATGTTTCATGTAAATACACTGATATAGTGCCTTCATTGTTTATCTGTGCAATAGTCGGTTATTAACTGTAAATTGTGCAATTATGCCCTTGCATGCATAACTGCTTTTGCTCAGATCTGTTCCCTAGTATTCCTGGTTGGCTGGAAATACTAAAAGGCATCAAGTCAGGAAAGGTATTATATTGTAATTTCCAAGGCCAGGGACTCTGTGTTGCTGTGTTACTTATTAAATGTCATGTGTAAGAATTGTAGCATACAGATATTGATAAAATCAGATGTCAGATGACAGCACACAGCAGGATCTAATAACGTAACAAACCCATCCTCTACAACACAGCTTTCCAAACTGTGTGTCGCGACACTTTAGTGTGTTGCAACACACAGTTTGGTGTGTCGCCACACAACCTGGAAGCGGCGGTGGGGGCGCGCCATCAGCTCTTCCGCGTTTTAGTGGAGGCTGCCACCGCCGTGCACATCGCTGCGGCTGCGCGCCCCCCCGCGCCGCTGCCGTGCACGCCCCTGCGCTGCCACCGCTGCTGCCGTTGGTGTGTCGCCAACAGCGGCAGATTGGAAAGCACTGCTCTATAACATAGCTCACCAATAAGTTCTACTGATTTGACAGAGCTTTCTGCTTTGTAAATATAGATAGCATCATGGCCTCCAAAGCAGGAAACTAAATGTGGATCTTGAGGTTTGGAAGACATGCACAGTCTGATACTCTTGTTAAACAGCTTCTGCTGTGTCTTTTATTGTACAGTGCATGATAGTAAGCTGTCCTTAGAAGTCCAAATTGGCAACAGCTTTAAAACTGAGAGTAAAATATGTGAATAACGAGCATCTATAGAATATATATAAATGTTTCTGATTATTATTAAAAAGAAAGACTACAGAACATTCATTCACTGAATTTAGCCAGGAACAATATAATATGTTGAGTTTCAGTGCTTCAATTGCAATTTATTTATGGATTTAAAACATAGCCACCCATCTTAAAACCAACTCTGGCCAATTTGTTGTAAAGGTGAGGAGAAAGATTCCACATGGAGTTCAAGCATAAAGAAATGATTATAGTGCATGACAGTCTTAAAGAAACTCACTCATTGAATAATATGAAGTCAATGCATGCACCATTCACTGGTACTTTTTGTGACATGCCGACCTTTAGTGAATGTAATGAAGTAATTTAGCAAAATCTATTTGTTGAGTCTGCCTGATACCTCACAAAGCTATAGAAATCACTGTTTCTATGGAAATTGCTGCAAGGTAAAAACAGTGCTGAAAATATGTGCAGATAGACATAAAGGAACAGTTAATTTCCAAGTATAATATTTCTGGAAGGTAATTAAGGATCTGTATACTCCAGTATTTCTTATAGCACAAGCCAGATGATGCATAGTGAATTGTGGGACAAACCCTTGTACCACTTTGACCCTTTGATCCTGAAATGTGCATATATGAAGATGCAGTGTTGATTATAGATATTCCTTCACATTTTGTCTGGTACTACATTATTAAGTATCTCTTAACCTCCCATTTTGTTCCTGTGGAAACATTGGAAAAAGTGCAAAACAAGAAAACTGCTTTAGAAATATTTACAGTTTGTTCACAAAAAATCCAATCTTCCTGTACTGAATCTGTTATTCTTTATAACTCAGTGTAAAATATCTCTGATAGCTGAATTAGGTATTTTTCTGTGCATAACAGGTAGATTGATATTTATAATGAACAGAATGTTTTTTGGGGGGGGAAATGCTTTTCCCAAACATTCTTTTTCAACCAAAAATAAATCTGAAGTCAGTTAAGAATTGAACTGGTGGTTGGGATGGAGTCAAAGCAATTGAAAATTAAACTGTATGTTTATGAAAGAGGCTTAGAGATCAGTGTAGAAGTGTCTTTCTTGGCCCAATTGTAGATTGTATTTACATTACTAAATAATAGTCTATTACAGAGCTTTCCAAACTGTGTGTCGCGACACAAAAGTGTGTTGCCACACACAGTCTGGTGTGTCGCCACACAACCCAGAAGCGCTGATAATCATCAGCGCTTCCAGGTTTTCCCGCGGCGACACACCAACGGCGGCACACAAAAACCTGAAAGCGGCAGCAGCGCTTCTGGGTTTTTGCGCACTGCCGCAACGGCGGCACTTCCGGGTTTTCCCGCGGCGACACACCAACAGCGGTTGGTGTGTCACCGCGGGAAAACTTTGGAAAGCCCTGGTCTATTAGCTAAGGTGTTTCCATTAACATTAACATTTTTCCATTGCATTGTTGTATATTGCTGTAAAAAGGGGGAAAATACTGTTAAATGTGATTAAGGTGATCTCTTTCAGAGTTAAGAAAAAATTATTTGAGCTCCCTTGAATGTAACTGAGACAGAATAAATACAAAGTACCTGCTGGTAGCCTTCATTCTTTCTTTGTTAGGGCAGCTAAAGGGATAGAAATGCCTATTCTGTAGTGTTCTGAAGAGTAATTGAAGATCCTAAGGAAAGGGCCACATGGAGCCAAAAGAACAAAGCAAAAATCTGCAATATGATGGTATTTTCTTGACATCAGTGGACACTGATGTCAAGTGGACACTGGACAGTGACATCAGTGGACACTGGACAGTGTTTGTTCCATGAGTTATAATAATAATGGGGAGCTATCTAATTGGGAAATAAAGCCAGACTGCTCACTTGAGGGAATGATATTAAAGGCAAAACTGAAGTACTTTGGCCACATAATGAGAAGACAGGATACCCTGGAGAAGAAGCTGATGCTAGGGAAAGTGGAAGGCAAAAGGAAGAGGGGCCGACCAAGGGCAAGATGGATGGATGATATTATGGAGGTGACGGACTCAACCATGGGGGAGCTGGGGATGGTGACGGCCGATGGGAAGCTCTGGCGTGGGCTGGTCCATGAAGTCACGAAGAGTCGGAAGCGACTGAACGAATAAACAACTATCTAATTGGGAGATGCGATTGAGATTCTGCTTCCTGATCCGATGGGTAGCATAAAGTAATAACTGTGTGAGAGAATGAGTGTTGGAAGGGTTTGTTCTATTCTATAATATGCTTTGCCAAAGGGAAACTTGTGGATCTCTGTTTTTAATTTAATGTTTAATGTCAGGAAGGAGAAAATCAAAGGTTATGCCTGTTCTGATCTGTGGCCTAATAAACAGATATTTCATTATTTGTGGATAGCACACAGAACCTATTTAACATAACCTCAGAATATAGGAAAATATCAACACAAGAATTAAAAGAGTTGCATACAGAACAATACCATTTCCTGGAATTGAAATTCTCTTCCTTAAGTATGAGTCAAAGTTTATTTTTACCAAACTGATCTCTTCCAAGTTTGCTTGCCAATGCTAGAAGAAAAAGAAATGTAGAAAACATTAAAACATTAACCAGAAATTCATTTTAGGGCCTCAACGGTCATTGACTGAATAAACATTACAGTTAGGGCGTTAACTAATATTCATAATTTTTTTAAAAAATCCATTTACTGATTCTGGTAAGAGACTGGACCTGGATTTTGTTGTTTGATAAAATATTGAAGAAAAAACGTAGATTAAAAAAAGCTTAATTCCATATGTTTACTGTGGAGTTTTGACTCTGCTCTGTGTAGAATAATATGAAATCAGGCCATAGCAGATTGAAATTAGTGTAACTGGTTCTTCTCTGATATGAGTAACCTTATTAAGAAGTTATTATTTACACCAATATGTATCCATTTCCATTTTGATTCAAAAAGGATTTAATAGGGATAATGGAGAACAAAAATGATTTAATAGGAGTAGGAGACCTAGTAGGAGATTCCCATGACAAGTGTAAGAATTGTACTGTTTGTTCAAAAAGAATAGAAGTGATAGACAAGAAGGAGAACCTGTCCTGTATGTTAAAAATAATTCCGGCTCAGCAATCTAAATGAATTAACTTTACAATATTGTAAAATAAATGGAAGAACAAATAAGAACAATACTTGGTTGGTGTCACTTTCCCACCCAAGGAAAAGATGTGGAGGATAACTCCCAAAAGTAAATTATAGAACTTTCAAAGAGTTGTGCTGATTAGAGACTCTAGCCTGACATGATGCTTGCCAAACATAGTCTTTTGTAGAAATTCCTCATTTGTCTTGCTGATTATTTTCTCCTTCAGAAGGTAGACAAAGACCCAAGACGATCAGCTATCCTTTACTCGTCAATAATAGGGTTGATTTAGTTGAGGGTAGTGGGAGTATCAGGATCTTTGAGTGAAAGTGACTTTGTTGCTAGAGTTCTTGATTTTAAAGCAGTGTAGTCAAACCCATAGCTTGGACTTCAAAAAACAAAACAAAACAATCAAAACAACCAAGCAACACATATAGGAAATGGAAAGAGAGCTAGATCCCAAAAGAAAGGAATAGACAGGTATCTCAGAACTGTAGAGCTGGTATCAGGAAGTTGGAAGCTCAAAATGATCTGAGTTAGTGAAGGATTCCAAGAATAACAACAGCAAAAAAACCCTACTTTAGATATTTTCAGTATAAAACGAGAGAGAAAAGTCAATATGCCAGCTGTTCAATGAATTCAGCAAAATGCTAACAGGTAACAATGAAAAAGTAGAGTTAGAGGTTGTTGTTTTTTTTTGATTGAGTCAAAATAGAGTTCTTATTTTTGACTTCTGGGGAAGATGGTGGACTGAAGACGGCTCCGCAAAAAAGTGGAGCCGATGTTTGCGGACTTTTTAAGGAGCTGGTTAGTAGATTGGCTCCTTCGATCCTCTCTCTGGATAAAAGATATGTGGGATTGCCTGTTTCTCCTTATGGTTGCTTCTTTTTCTCACGAAGAGACAGCAAGATAGTGATCTTGGGTGGGGGGGAAATTGGGAGTTGGGGGAATTCACCATAATTGCTCTAGCCACAAATGGAGCCTTTCAAACGGCACTAAGTTCATGCACTTTCATTGCTAACTACCTTTGGAAATTGCTCATTAACTGCTTATAAGAAGTTAGACACCTTCAAAGGGACAAGACTGGAAATACCCGGTGAGTGAGTGCCTTCAACCCTTACTATAAGAAATGAAGATTTATTTTTATAACTTTTAAGAATCTAAAATAAACAGCAAAAAGCAAGACAAGGTTTGGGTTACGGAAAGTTTTAAAAGGATTAAGGGCTCAGAAACTTTGGAATATTGAATTTTGAATATTAACTTCGAAATTATTTTTAATAAATGCATGTTCACTGGAAATAAATTATTATAATTTATTTATATAATAAATATAATTAATATATAATTAATATATAATATGGAATAAATATAATTTATCTAATTTATAAAATTATTATAATAATAATAAATTATTATTATAGAACAAGATATACAACAAATTCCACTTGAGAACAATACAAATGAAACTTTGGATGAGAACCTGTGATCAGATGCAAAGAGAAAACTGTATGAGATTTTAAAAATTAAGAAGGAAATTAAAAACACAATTCCAGAGAATAATGGGGATAATTCCTCGTTGTTGCATTTACAAAAGAGACTGCTTAAAGTATGGAAGAAATTTGTAATAAGGATCAACAACTATTTGACTGGATTACAGAGAATGACTGTTTTGTATAAAAAAATAAGTACAAAGTTGGCTTATTTGACCAGAGTTAAAATGGGACATGTTGTTATTCTGGGTGATTCTTTTTGGATTTACTGATATCTTGACTGGAAATATGTGGTATACTGGATTTGCTTATTTGGTGTTTAAATATTTTACTTTATAGCTATTTTCTGTATTCCAATTGTTTAGTATCTAAATGTTTTGTATCTAATTGTGTGATTTTTTTTAAAGGAGAAACTAGCTCTTTTTGTTAGGTTAAATTCTAGTCTTTTTGTAAATTAGGATGCTGGGATTACTTTATATTTGTGAATAGTTTAGAGTTGAGATGTGGCATGTTTATTTGAATGGGAAATGTTATTTGGGATGGTTTTCTCTGGAATGGTTGGCATTTGGAATGGGAGAAATTGTCTTTTTGGTTAAGTTAAACTTTAGGTTTGTTTTGTTTATACTAGGATATTGGGACCTTTTTGTGCCTTTTAAATGGGGTTTTGCTTACAGGTAAGAGTTGAGACACGGAAAGTTGAGTTTTATATTTGTTAATTACTTTTAATATTTTAGAGCTCTGGACTTTTTGCTGATAATTGGATAAGGAGAAGATGTTACTTATTTGATTTGTTTATTACTAAGAGATGGGTTATGGGATGAAGAGTTTTATATTTGTTAATTAAGAGAAGGTGACGAGATTATAAAATTGTTTATATTTGTTGTGATGAGGGTGGGAAGTCACTTTCTTAAACGGGGGGAATATTTATATACATACATACATACATACATACATACATACATACATACATGCTTTCTTGCAATTTTTTTGCATTTCCTTTCTTTTTTCCTTTCTTTTTTAAACTTTGTATTACCTTTTATTGTTTTTTATAAAAATCTTAATAAAATTATTGAAAAAAATAGAGTTCTTATTTTGATTAAAAAAAAGTATTTTGCAAGAAATTTGTGAAAAGCTGAATGAAGAGACAAGATTGAAGTTTGAGACTGATAGAAACATGATCAGGAAATACTTCTTTACTTTGAATTAGTTTTGCCAAACTATCCATATTTCATTTTTTGATCAGGTAGCTTCCTTAATAGATTATGGGGATGCTGTAGACATAATACAATTTGACTTCAACAAAGCATTTGACAAAGTCTCCCTGATTAGCAAGTTCTATGGGCTGGATGCTATGTTAAGTAAATAGATACATAAAAGGTAAATGTCCCCCCCCCCCGCTCATTTGTGCAGTTGTGTCTGACTCTAGGGGTTGGTGCTCTTCTCCATTTGTTAGCCGAAGAGCCAGCGTTGTCCGAAGATGCTTCCACGGTCATGTGGCCAGCATGACGCGCGCAGAACGCTGTTACTTACCCACCAAAGTGGTACCTATTAATCTACTTGCATTTGCATGCTTTCGAATTGCTAGATTGGCAAGAGCTGGGGCTAGTGCGGGAGATCACTCCTCCACGCGGGACTAGGGATTTGAACCTCCAAACCTGTGATCTTCTGATCAACAAGCCTGGCATCTTACCCGCTGAGCCACCACGCCCCTAAAAAAATACATACATAAAAAAATAAAATAAAACAATAAAACAATGGATACATAGCTGACTCAAAAATTGTGCTCCAAAAGTGCTCATTAATGGTTTCTCGTCAAATTGGGGAGAGGTATTGAGAGGGGTGCCACTAGAGTCAGTCTGAGATCTTCTACTATTCAATATTTTTAATAATGACTTGAATGAAAAGGTAGAGGGAATATTACCAAATTTGTAAATGACACAAAATGGGATACGATAGCTAACATATAAGAAGACAGAAATAATATTCAGAATGTGTTTGATATTTAGAAAAGTGGTTTGAAAATAACAATGAAATTTAATGTAGACATGTGCAAATGTCTTCACTTTGGAAACAAAAATAAGATGCTCAGGTATAGTTTGGAGGATATCTGGATAATAGTAATTGTGAAAAAGTGATTGGAATAGTAATTGATTGCAAACTGACTATTAGCCAGCAGCATGAAGTGACTTCAAAGAAAGCAAATGCAACAAAAGTTTCTAAATCACAGGAAGTACTTTCCATTCTTTTCTGCTTTAGTCAGCCTCTACCTTGACTTACTGTGTTAAGTTCTGGGCATCATGCTTTAAGAAGAATTCAGAAAAAAATTGGAACTGGCTCAGAGGAGGGCAACAAAGATGATCCTGGGGCTAAAGCCTTAGTCTTATGAAGAGAATAAAACAGCTTCAGGAAAAAAATGACTGAAGGGGAATATGATAGCATTCTTTAAATATTTGAAGGAGGTCATGGAAATGGAAGTTAAAGATTGTTTCTCTCATTCTAGAGTGCAGACATATAAAAACTGGTTACAGTAAGGGAGATTCTAACTGTATGTATATAAAAAACCCCTTCCCAATGTAAAAGCCATTCAGCAGTGAAACCATTTACTGAGAGGTGGTAGAATATATTCAAGGGGTGGCTAGACAACCATAGACCTGAGCTGTCTTAATTTGAATTTCTTTTTTGAGTAGGGGTTTCAACTTTATGACCTAAATGACTACTCTCCACATTCTGATTCTATGATTCAGTGGCCTTGCTGAAAATTGAATGCACAATTGTCAAAAAGCACCATGACATGAAATTAGTTAGGCTTCATATTGGATTTCTCAGTGTACTATACATTCATCCAAAATCCATATTGAGGCAGTAACTTTTTAATAGCAATGAAATGTTTACAAAATAATTGCAAGCTATTGATGATCTCTTCATTATACAAGTTTGTTAAAAATCCAGGAAATAAAGAGAATGTGGTGCCAGGTATAGCTGTATCAAAGTTTTAGCCTAAGATGAAGTGTCTGACAAATCTACAGACATGCACATTGGATAGTATGAGGTACAGAAGTACACGGAATGTATGTTGCTGTACACAGGGATGCCAACATTTGCTTTAAAGAAGAAACAAGGATAGTTGTATCCTCTGATTTTGGACATATAAGACAGGGGTGGCCCTTTTTTCTGCCAAGGGCCATTTGGATATTTATAACGGGGGACCGGGGGGTGGGGTTTCTGGGATTTCCATGGACCGGGGACCAGAGTTTGCGGGCGGGAGCCAATCACAAGCACTGGGGGGCAGGGTTTGCGGGCGGGAGCCAATCGCGTGGAAGGGGTGGGGTTTGCGGGCGGGAGCCCCACGGGCCTTAGGCAGGAGCCCCACGGGCCTTATACGGCCTGCGGGCCTGACGTTGCCTACCCCTGATATAAGAAGACAGTGGTATTTCATTTACATTATAATTATTTATAGCCCCATTTTAAAGCAACATCATTTAAACAGTTTTTTTTTTAAAAAAAACACATTTTCTGCAATCCATCCTATATTGCACTTGGTGGTGATACTCTTGTATGGAAGGGAAAGAGTCCAGTTAGAGCTTCATTTGCCTTTGTCCCTTCTTTTTCAACGATATTAATGGGAAATAAATAGATACATTTTTTGTAAATCCCTTAGCCAGTGAAAACATAACAATCAACTCGACCATATGACTGGAGTGGGTTTTGAATGCAAATAATTTAAATAAAAAATAAATTAAATTGGGATAGCCAGTGGACTGTGTCATTAGATTCTAAATCCAGATACATTTGTTTTACAGGTACATTTCTTTCAGCCATAGGAGCTTTATGAATTGATGTCTAGTCTGCCAGCAGGGGACATTGACCAGTGAGTTTTGGGTTGGGGGAGGAAAAACAAAATTGCATAGTGAAACACTTTTGTAAAATGTATGGCAACTGCAGCATTATAGAATAATATGCGTAGCATTATCCCACATCTGCTATTATTACAAAATGTATCAAGCGTATATGGGAAATCATTCATATTTTAATAACATATCAACTACTTTTGCTGAATATTACAGTGTGAAGTAGATTTTTCCACTAGATTCAATGGAATAAGACTAGAACATAAACAGCAGAACTATCTATAGAGTTTTAACAGGTTTTGCTTGATAATTGCACTTACCTGTTACAAATGGTATCTTCACTAGCAATTTACAGTGTTTTCTACAGTCATTCAATCACTGTTGTGCCAAAATAATAGTATTGAGGACAGGCTTTACAGCACTTTCAACAATGGGTGGAAGATGCTATGAAGACATTATAAGTCACTCGGAGAGAAATGGCGACAGAATCGCCATTGCTTACCTCCTTCCCTCTCTCTAATTTGTGCAAATACAAAATTGTAGATAAATGCTCCTTTTTCAGTTTCATTCTACAGTATTGTAACATTTTGCGGTCAAAATTATGCAACTTTGTTTAAACTTCAGTCCCTTCTTTTAATTTTCAGTGGGGCACCTTTTTAGATCCAATTTGGTCTTTTAAGGCAGGCTGCTTGACCCTTAAGACTCTCCAGTGATGAACTCTCTCTGTTCCTGGACAGCTTCAATGGACTGCCATGTGATTTAGAAACTCCTGTAGCCTAAGAATTCTGATGTCAGGGGAGGTGGGATTTTAAAACATGAGAAGCTTTAAGCTTATTTTCAATCTGAGGTTGGTTTGAGTAAAGCAGTGGCTAACAGTGATTTTCTCCCCTGCCCAAGATTTGTAAATAAGGCAACAGGGAATAGAATTATTAGAAGAGAGCATTGCTTGTTTTTGTTTCCCCCTAGCAGAATGGTAGCTCCCATTCAGAACTCTGTCTATTCACACACTGAGTTGTGTGGTGGAAGACCTGCAGATAACGGAAAGAACTCTTCTACGTGCCAGTTTATTCAAAACAAGGAGCTTTATTTACTTTCTGGCTCTGCTTCCTTCCCGACTGTTGTTGTTCTTCTGCCTGGACAGACCACAAGATGGACAGGGTCTTACTGGGCTGGACCACTTTCCTGTGGATGACAGGTAAGGCTTTTTTCTTTTAATTTCATTGTGGATTAAGAACTTTTTGGATTGCAAATGAAGATTTTTGGCTTTCTTTGCAGGCACGCTCTCTTTCCTTGATATTATATCAAGGTTGAAGCTTGTTCTGCAAATCAGAGTCACAGAGAGCAAAATGCTGAACAAATGGAAAACAGTGTATTTGACAGACACTCTTGCTTCATTTATTGATAATATACACATTGAAGTAAGACACGTTTCTTCATCACAGTTTTAAGGGGAAATTATCTTTCCTTTCCTGAACCTCTTCCCTCTTGATTTGATTTAGACAGACTTAATCTGGGAATGAGTTGCCACAATATTTAGTGTGATGAAGAACATAGACTACTGGAATATTTTTCTTTTCCTAAGGGTGCCATCTCTGGAATTTCTTTGTAGTTGATTGCATGCAGAGAAACATATTTTGGAAATCTACAGAGAATAGGGAGAGTTAACACGGCAAGGGCAGGCTGAAGATTCTTTGAGCTCCGAGGCAAGAAACAGTCTTAGTTTCCCACACAAATGTCTTGATTAGCAAAGCAGTCATTATTACCCCTGCCTTTGTCCTTACAGCCACTAATACAAATTAATATTCTCAACTCTCTTATAAACATACAATCAAATGTGGTGGCTGGGAAGAGAGGAAACTGCAGATCATAAATCTACTGTAAGTAGCTTTTTCAGCAGAAGGAGGAAATCACTTTTTAGACCACCTTGTAAAAAAAAAATCACTTCTGTAGTCTATGATATGGTCAGGGAGGGGGTGAACATTCCAAATAACATCACCCAGTCGACCTTCCAATTCTTGCCTTAGTCTGCAATTGTCTAGGAGCTGGAAAACTGGAGGGGACTAATGAGCCTTCAGAAAGTTTACCACCCATTCTAGTTCACATCCCTATCTGGGTTATAGCTTGCCTGTAGCCTGCATAGGAAAGTTTGCTCTTTCTTTCTTTCTTTCTTTCTTTCTTTCTTTCTTTCTTTCTTTCTTTCTTTCTTTCTTTCTTTCTTTCTTTCTTTCTTTCTTTCCTACTGATACACTAAAAATCCCAGATTACCTATATTTCCTTCTATTTTATGGAACCTCTATACTGTAGATAGCTGTTTTTGCTTCTGAAGCCAACCTCTCAGCTTGCCTCCCAGAACCACTGTACCCAGTCAGTGAGCCATTCCATTTCCAGATTGCTGAAACTGTAGTGTGCTGATGGAAGCCAGGAAGCCCTGTACTTGAGTTTTCTAACACAAGGGTGGCTTATTCCTGGGGAGATTAAGGAGTGTCATATTAAAGCAGGCAAATGAGAGTTTACTTGAGGTGTTCTGAGTAGCTCTATACAGTATGAACTAATTCTTGGTGTCATTGTACAGTGTGAAGTGGTGATTAGAGACAGAGGTCATGTGATGCCCAGTTGCTGGCACTGGCATAATGGTGGCACCCTGGTGTGTTTTTCTGCCCCATTTGTCCTGGAGGAAGTATCCAACTTTGCTGACTACAAACTGCAATGATTTCTTGGAATAAATAGCTTGGAAATAAAAAAATGAGGGAGGGGTTGCATAAAGTACATGATGGCAATCCTAAGGATAAAGATTAAGATATTCTGGCATTGGATAATATGCCTTTATTGGTTGATTCTGACTGTTCTGATTGTTCAGGAAAGAATATACCTCATTATTTTTCTTATAAAACTGCTACTTTTTTTGTTACTGATCAGGAGGACTCCCTTAGAAAATAACTTATGCCACTGCTATTTCCAATAATACTGTTTTTGACACCGTCTAGCTTTGCTTTTACCAAATCTGTGTTACTATGCAGAATTATATTCATAGCAGTGTACAATGACTTTCACTATATGTAAAATAGATAATCTCATTACTTTCACACACAGCAATGTATACAATTGAACAGAATTGCCTTCAGAAATCATACCCATATGAAAATGATGCCTGAAGATGCCCTGAGGGAGTTCTCTGCCTGAAGAAGGGGAAAAGAAATCTTCAGGTTCACTGTAAGATTGACACTTCTATGAGCAGAATGTCATCTAGTCATTTCTGCTAGGAGTTGAGGAAAAATATTACTTTGGATCTAAGTATAGCTAGAGAGGATCCTAGAAAGCTGCCAATACTGCAATATTGAATGAAGTTACATAAATGGGTTTGTGTTTATGGAACTACATATAAGATACCAGGACATATATGAACCAATGATTTTTAGGATGAAAATAACCAGAAAATATTACTGTTGCTAGTATCTCTGAATAAATAAAGAAAAAACTACTCTTGGTAGTTAGGTCTGGCATTCATTCATTATTTATTTCATCAATTTATATGGTCATCCACTTGTCAAGTGACTGTGGGTAGCTAACAAGGGTTAAGGGTTAAACGCATCCTAAAACAAAATGGTAAAATAATAAAAGATAATAAGGTATTAACATACTGTATAGGGACCAGACACAGGACTTGTGTACAGCAGGTTCATCTGACTTCCTGGACTAGTACCTGAGAGAAGAAGCAGGTCTTCAGGGTGTTCTTAAGGGCTGGCAAGACAGGGATAACCACAATTTTTTTTGCTGGGGGGGCATTGTTCCACAGGGAAGGGTCTATGACAGAGAAGGCATTGCTTAATTGATAGGACTTGGAACATGTTAGCCTTGCCAGATTGTATAGGGTAGGCAGAGACAACTGGAGACCTATGATTCCACAAATAACCATGCTGTGTGCCATGAAGGACTTCATAGCTGACTACCATTATCTTGAATTGCACCTGGAAGCCCAGTGTGAACCAGTACAATTCATGGAATAACAGTGTTACATGGGTGTACTAAGGTGTGGTCATAACTACTTGTGCTGCCATGTTCTGAACCAACTGTAGTTTCTGAATGTTCTTCAAGGGCGTGTTTCTGAACATGAGAACATAAGAACAATCCCTATAGATCAGGCCATGGCTCTTACTAGAGTAATAGTTTGTTTTTTTTACACTAGCAGCCAGATCCCGCCGCTGACAAGGAGTAGATGGAAAACCCTAATCCCTTGCCTTCAACTGGTATTCGGAAACATGCTATCCCCAACATGAAAATAACATTGAGTCTTCAAGATGAGTAGTCCTTGAGAGACCTGTCTTCCATGGATTTATCCAATCCACTTTTAAAGCTGTTCAATTAATAGTCATCACCATGTCTTGTGGTGATGATTCCACAGTTAATTATAACCTATGTAAAGAATGAGTTTTTCTATTCCAATCACCTTCATTGGAGGAATGTTAGTATTAGTGGACTGAGAGAGGGAAAAACATTATCTCTGTTCAGTTTCTCCAAGCACAATTTTTATTACTCAGTCATATCATCTCTGCTCATTTGCCTTTTTTCTATGCTAAAGAGTGCCAAATATTCTAGCCTTTTCTTGTAAGGAAGGTGTTTGGTACCTTGATGACTTTGGTTTCCTTTTTCTGCAGTTTTCCTAGCTCTTCCATATCTCTTTTCAAATGTAGTGACTAGAACTGAACACAGTATTGGAAATACAGATGTATCCTAGATTTAAATATAAATGCATTACAATGCTGACAATTTCATTTTCAGTCCCATTCCTAATGATCCCTAGCCTGGGATTTTCCTTTCTCACAACTAGTGATGAGTTGACATCTTCATTGAGTATCCACTGTGACATTAAGATCTCTTAGCTTAGACACCATCTGTAGATATGTGATGTTAGGCTTTTCCCCCCAGTCTTGTGTATCACTTTGTACTTATTTAAATTGATCCTCATTTGCCATTTGGCTGACCATTCACCCACTTTAAAACATTTCACAATTTTTGTTTTTCACCACTCTACATGATTTGGTATTAGCTGCAAACCTGGCCAGCTCACCTCTTATTTCTAACTTACTCCTAAACTAATTAAAAAGAATTAGCCCCAACATAGATCCTTGTGTGACTTCACTTCTTAATTTCCTTCCTTTGAGAAAGTTGCCCATTTTTTTTTCAACTCTTTGCTTTTTTTTAACCAGTTAGCAGTCTGTAAAAGGCCATATCCTCTTATCCCATGATTGCTAAGTTTACTCAGTCTTTGATGAAGAACTTTGTCAGAAACTCTTTGAAAGTCCAAGAGTACAGTTTCAACAGAATCACCTCTATCCATGTGGTATTCAAGGAATAAGTTACATATTTTTGTTCAGAGGTGAAAAATTTCAGAGCTCAGTTCTTTAAAGAAGGTGGTTGCCATCAAGGTCCAATGATTAATTACTTTGAAGTTTCTCATGATGTCACAGAATATCCTTGTTATCTCAGCCTGCTTTAATTATTTTGATTCTTCCCAGAGAAAGTCAATAATGGCTTGGGTATACAGTATATTCTATATCTTATGTAATAAAGACAAATACAAAGATACAAAGCCCCAGGTGTAAGGTCACACAGCTACCTAGGAACATATTTAGGATTCCCTTACCAACTTTGCTCAGACTGAAGAAGCCCCTTGGATAAGGAGCGAAACGTTTCCATTAAGAAAATAGAAATCCAGTTGACATGATTCAAGCTACAGACAATTCCACCTGGATGACTGAGAACCTTCATAGACACAAATACAAAGAGTTCATTTAATTTTTCTGTAATCAGAGAAATTGTTGTCCAATTGCTCACTTGATTCCTTGGACTTATTGTTTCCCTTAAAGTTTTTTGTCATAAGTTTCTCAAACTGTGTTTTTTTAATTTCTTATTGTTACCTTACATTTTTTGTGCACTTGTTTGTGCTCCTTATTAGAACAGCCTTTCAGTTTTCTGAAGATTTTTTTTTACAATTTCTTAGACACTACTAGAGAATGATGGTGGCCTTTTCTTGCACTCGGATGACTTTTTACAATTCAGTTGAGTCTCAATTACTGTGCTTTTAAATAACTTCTATGGTGAGATTTTGCCATTTTGACTTTTACTTTCAGTTTCTTTATTGATGTTTACATAAGCAAAGATAAAAAAAACTATTACAAACTAAGAAAATATAAAAAGTAAAGTAAAGAAAAAAGGAAATACAGAAATAGAAAAAAAAGACAAAAAGACAAAAGACAAAAGAAGAAGATAAAGAAAAGCTGACTCCCCCTCCAGACAAGTATAAACAATTTTAGTAAGTTAACACCTCTAGTATAAAAAAGGAAAAAATTAATCTCTTCCTCCCATATCACATCCCTTCTCAGTAATCAAAATACAAGAAATCATCATTTAATCCTAATTAGCAAAGATCTACCAGAGATAACATATAAATGTTAACCTTCATTTTAAAAAAATCCAATTTATAATCCAATTTATCCCTTTCTCTGAGAAATAAAATGAAAGAAATCTCTCTTCACTTATAAACAAATCCTTAAAGCCTCGTCATACAGTCCTGGTCAAGAAAAAAAAAACCCTTAATAACTATCAGAATCTACAACAAATAAAATTTAATTCTGATCAAATAGATTCAGTTTATATAGCTTCTGTTTACTTTTAAAAAACTTAATCTTTAACCCTATAAAATAATATCCCCCAAGTTCATTTCTTATCGTGTCTTTGTTTCCTTTCAGGAACAGCCTCAGTAATTTCTGTTTGTCTCCTCCCAGAAACAGCTTCCTTGGTTTAATACACAGCCCGGAAGACCCACAACAGCCATTAACACACTCCTTTTGTAAATCTAAGATAAAAAGTCTTTCCAAGTCACTCTTCTGATTTATTATTTGTATGATCCCTTTCCTTTGACTCTCCATTTTGACATCTTTCTCCATATCACTCTTGTACTCTGGCATTTTTAAATCCATTTTCAAATCCACAGCATCTCTTTCCATATCACTTTTGTGATCCTGCTTCAAATCCACATCTGAAACTGCCTCGGTCTCTCTTTTATCTGGTAACATCTGTTCTTCTATAGCCTCATTAAATCCATTTTTGTAGTAGCAGATATTTTTAAAAGTAAGCCCTGCGTGTATTGTTCCCAAGCAGACTTAATTTCTTTTAAAGTCAAGTAATGCTGCTCCATTATGTTAATAGGCATTTTCCCCTTTAAATGCTCTCTGGTTCCCTTTAGTTAACCTTCCAAGTCCACTCTTACTGTACGTTTATTTTTCACTGGCACGACTTTCCCACGAGAGAGTTCTTACAGTTAATTTCAAAATCTTAAAATATGCTTTATATAAAATTTTAAACAGTCCATAAAAATTGTTATTACAAATCCTTCTGGCACTATAACTGTTAAAAGTCAATTCTAAACTTCCTTTGCTATTTTCAAAAGTCGAAGTTATTCTTTTTATTCTTTAAACTTACAAAAATCTTCTTTCATCAAGGATCAAAGGAAATTCTCCTGGTGTGCTGAGACTTGCCCTTCAGAAGGTTCCTAATTTTTGAAGAAATCTTTAATGATAATTTGCGATGTTAATTAAGAGAGGGAGTGAAAGCGAATCTAGTGTCCATTTGAAGGCTCCAAACTGCGGCTTTGGCAAGGTGTTCCCTGCTACTTGCAGAGTGCTCAACCCACTGGAGATTGCAATTATGTGATTTCTTCACAGGGAGCCTCTGTGCAAAGTACATGTGGGTGATCTAGTCGTCTCCTTGATCCGGAGAGGGTTCCGAAGAGCCGATCTCTTTGCTGGCTCCTCTTATCCACCATGGCCGTCGGCTCTGCAAAAAGTGGAGCCTTATTCAATCTGCCATTTTTCCACTGGAAGTCCTACTTTTACTTTCAGTTTCTTTTTCACTAGTCCCCTCATTTTTGAGAATTGTCCTTTTGTAGGGAATTATCACTGCCTTGTCGTGGCGAAGGGGCTTGCGTAACTCAATGAAGTCAGGTCAAGAAGAACAGGTCATGATGGAGAGTTCTGACAAAACGTGGTCCACTGGAGGAGGAAATGGCAAACCACTCCAGTATCCTTGCCAAGAAAACCCATGGACAGTATCAAAAGGCTAAAAGATATGACGCCGGAAGATGAGCCCCTCAGGTCAGAAGGTGTCCAAAATGCTACTGGGGAAGAGCGGAGGGCAATTCCGAGTAGCTCCAGAAAGTGTGAAACGGCTGGGCCAAAGCCGAAAGGACGCTCAGTTGTGGATGTGTCTGGAAGTGGAAGGAAAGTCCGATGCTGTAAAGAACAATATTGCATAGGAACCTGGAATGTAAGAACTATGAATCAAGGTAAGCTGGATGTGGTCAAACATGAGATGACAAGATTGAACATCGACATATTGGGAATCAGCGAACTAAAATGGACAGGAATGGGCGAATTTAATTCAGGAGACCATTATATATACTACTGTGGGCAAGAATCCCTTAGAAGAAATGGAGTAGCTCTCATAGTCAATAAAAGAGTGGGAAAGGCAGTACTGGGGTACAACCTCAAAAACGACAGAATGCTTTCAGTTCGAATCCAAGGCAAACCATTCAACATCACAGTGATCCAAGTCTATGCCCCAACCACTGATGCCAAAGAAGCTGAAGTTGACCGGTTCTATGAAGACCTACAACACCTTCTAGAACTAACACCAAAAAAAGATGTCCTTTTCATCATAGGGGACTGGAATGCTAAGGTAGGAAGTCAAAAAATAACCGGAATAACAGGCAAGTTCGGCCTCGGAGTACAAAATGAAGCAGGGCAAAGGCTAATAGAGTTTTGTCAAGAGAACACGCTGGTCATAGCAAACACTCTTTTCCAACAACACAAGAGACGACTCTACACATGGACATCACCAGATGGTCAATACCGAAATCAGATTGATTATATACTTTGCAGCCAAAGATGGAGAAGCTCTATACAATCAGCAAAAACAAGACCTGGAGCTGACTGTGGCTCAGATCATGAGCTTCTTATTGCAAAATTTAGGCTTAAATTGAAGAATGTAGAGAAAACCACTAGACCAATCAGGTATGACCTAAATCATATCCCTTATGAATATACAGTGGAAGTGAGGAATAGATTTAAAGGATTAGATCTGGTAGACAGAGTGCCTGAAGAACTATGGATGGAGGTTCGTAACATTGTACAGGAGGCAGCAACTAAAACCATCCCAAAGAAAAAGAAATGCAAGAAAGCAAAGTGGCTGACTGATGAGGCTTTACAAATAGCTGAGGAAAGAAGGGAAGCAAAAGGCAAGGGAGAAAGGGAAAGATATAAACAACTGAATGCAGAATTCCAGAGAATAGCAAGGAGAGATAAGAAGGCCTTCTTAAATGAACAATGCAAAGAAATTGAGGAAAACAATAGAATGGGGAAGACTAGAGATCTCTTCAAGAAAATCGGAGATATCAAGGGAACGTTTTGTGCAAAGATGGGCATGATAAAGGACAAAAAAGGCAGGGACCTAACAGAAGCAGAAGAGATTAAGAAGAGGTGGCAAGAATACACAGAAGAACTATACAAGAAAGATCTTAATATCCCTGATAAATACGATGGTGTGGTCACTGACCTTGAGCCGGACATCCTAGAGAGTGAAGTCAAGTGGGCCTTAGGAAGCATTACTAACAACAAAGCTAGCGGAGAAGACAGTATCCCAGCTGAGCTATTTAAAATCCTAAAAGATGATGCTGTTAAAGTGCTGCACTCAATATGCCAACAAATTTGGAAAACTCAACAGTGGCCACAGGATTGGAAAAGGTCAGTTTACGTTCCAATTCCAAAGAAAGGCAATGCCAAAGAATGTTCAAACTACCGTACAATTGCACTCATTTCACATGCCAGCAAGGTTATGCTCAAAATCCTACAAGCTAGGCTTCAGCAGCATGTGAACCGAGAACTACCAGAAGTGCAAGCTGGGTTTCGAAGAGGCAGAGGAACTAGAGATCAGATTGCCAACATTCGCTGGATCATGGAAAAAGCAAGAGAGTTCCAGAAAAACATCTACTTCTGCTTCATTGACTACGCTAAAGCCTTTGATTGTGTGGATCACAACAAACTGTGGCAAATTCTTAAAGAGATGGGAGTACCAGACCACCTTACCTGTCTCCTGAGAAACCTGTATGTGGGTCAAGAAGCAACAGTTAGAACCGGACATGGAACAACCGACTGGTTCAAAATTGGGAAAGGAGTACGACAAGGCTGTATATTATCACCCTGCTTATTTAACTTATATGCAGAGTACATCATGAGAAATGCCGGGCTGGATGAATCACAAGCCGGAGTTAAGATTGCCGGGAAAAATATCAACAACCTCAGATATGCAGACGATACCACCCTAATGGCAGAAAGTGAAGAGGAACTAAAGAGCCTCTTGATGAGGGTGAAAGAGGAGAGTGCAAAAGCTGGCTTGAAACTCAACATTAAAAAAACCCAGATCATGGCATCTGGTCCCATCACTTCCTGGCAAATAGAAGGGGAAGAAATGGAAGCAGTGACAGATTTCATTTTCTTGGGCTCCAAGATCACCGCAGACGGTGACTGCAGCCATGAAATTAAAAGACGCTTGCTCCTTGGAAGGAAAGCTATGGCAAACCTAGACAGCATATTAAAAAGCAGAGACATCACATTGCCGACAAAGGTCCGTATAGTTAAAGCTATGGTTTTTCCAGTAGCAATGTATGGCTGTGAGAGTTGGACCATAAGGAAGGCTGAGCGCCGAAGAATTGATGCTTTCGAGCTGTGGTGCTGGAGAAGACTCTTGAGAGTCCCTTGGACTGCAAGGAGGTCAAACCAGTCAATCCTGAAGGAAATCAACCCTGACTGCTCATTGGAAGGACAGATGCTGAAGCTGAAGCTCAAATACTTTGGCCACCTAATGAGAAGAGAGGACTCACTGGAATAGACCCTGATGCTGGGAAAGACTGAGGGCAAAAGGAGAAGGGGACGGCAGAGGATGAGATGGTTAGATAGCATCACCGATGTAATGAACATGAATTTGAGTAAACTCCGAGAGACAGTGGAGGACAGGAAGGCCTGGCGTGCTATGGTCCATGAGGTCACGAAGAGTCGGACACGACTGAACGACTGAACAACAACAACAAAGGGAATTATTACTGTGGAATCAAGATTTAAGCAATTTTATCAGTGAAATGTTATCCAAAATTCCCCCAGAAGCCTGTAGGCAGAATTTGCTGATACTCTCCCCTCAAAAGGAGCAGATTATCCTAAATAAGGCTGTTGATGCATTGTTTACGAATGCAGTAAGAGCAGAGAAGTAAGAATGTTTCTCCACACTTATTCTTGAGGTTTGGCTTGAATGTGAGTTTGTTCAGTGAAGTTTGCTACTAGTCTATTTCAACAGATGCGCTAGGAAATTCTTTTGTCACTTCATTTCTCAGGTCGTCTTGGCATCCCAGAATAAGCAAACAATCAGAGGCTGCGTAGGAGCAGCCTCATCAAATGCTCTGGTCATCTCCATATTCCAGAGCTGAATTAGGTGCTCAGCAAAATCGCCTACCAGATTGCTGGGAAAAGTCCCAAGTGCCTGCTGGAATCCCTTCAAATCTATAAAGTACTGTATCTTGGGCAGACCTATTTAATGGGTCCTCCTGCCCTGCAGGAGTTTGAGGACTAATCTTAGGTGAACCAGGGAATGATATGTCCACAACAAAAGACTAACAACCAAACCATAAATTTTCAGATCATCATGCTAGGAGGTGAAAACTAGATCTCATGTATGACCACTTTCACGTGCCAGGCCAGAGATTATCTGAAACAAACCCATGGATGCTATGCTACAAATTCATGAACTCCACTCAAACCCCACCCCAAGGACTGAAAATTGAAGACCCCAGTATTATAGCCAATGAGTTTTCAGCACCATCCAGAAAATGAGGCCCAAGAATAAATGGATAGTCTATGTTGAGCAGCAAAGTGGGTAGTACACAAGCAGAATAACTTGTCCATACTGCCCAGTGTTACAAATAGGCATCACATCCTATTCAGTAAGACACAAAGATACTAGCTTGTAGGGATGGTTGAAAATGGTCTTTCAAGTTCCCTATATCACATATAATTTGGCTGTAACAGTCACATCATTCTTGCCAGTGTCTTTAAAAGTAACCTGGAATACCTTTTGAGGCTGTTATACAGTATTTTACAGGACTAATACAAAGTAAGTTTTTCTATATCACAGAAAATGTTAATAGCTAGTAGTTTGAAATAAGCATCTGTCTGTCTGTATTTTATTTATTTATTTATTATTTATTTATTAGATTTGTCACCGCCCATCTCCTCTCACCAGAGGGACTCTGGGCAGTTTACAACAGCATAATCAATAAAACAATAAATTACAATATATAAATTACAATATATAAATACAATTAAAACTATAATGAATGTACATAAAAATAAAAAATGAAATCCAATGGCCGATGATCTAACTCAGTCCATGAATGCAACGATCACTCTAGGGTACTAGCCATCCCCAAACATGCCTACTACTCTCCTCACCCCAAGCCAGGTGGCAGAACCAGGTCTTCAAATTCCTCCGGAAGGCCAGGAGCGATTGGGCCAACCTCACCTCCGGGGGTAGAATGTTCCAGAGGGCAGGCACTACTGCAGAGAAGGCCCGCCGCCTCGACCCCACCAACTGAAATTCTCTTACTGACGGGGTCCACAACATGCCCTCTCTGTAAGATTGGGTGGGATGGGATGGGTTGATGTAACAGGGAAGAGGCGGTCCCTCAGGTAACCTGGCCCCATGCCATGTAGGGCTCTAAAGGTAATAACCAACACCTTGAATTGGACCCGGAAGCAAACTGGCACCCAATGCAGCTCGCGTAATAAAGGTGTTATATGTGTCCTTCTAGGGACACCAAAGATGGCCTGTGTGGCTGCATTCTGGGCCAGCTGTAGCTTCCGGATACTCGTCAAAGGTAGCCCCATGTAGAGCACATTGCAATAGTCTATATGGGAGATAACAAGGGCATGAATGACCGTTCAAAGGGCCTCCCGATCCAGGAAGGGGCGTAACTGATGCACAACACAAAGCTGCGCAAAGGCCCTCCTAGCCACGGCTGCCACCTGCTCTTTGAGCAGGAGCCGTGAGTCCAGGAGAACCCCCAGATTACGCACCAGGCCTGTCTGGGGCAGTGCAACCCCATCCAGAACCAAAGATGACAATGTCCCGGATACGGAAGAGCCATTAACCCACAGCCACTCCATCTTACCAGGGTTCAGCTGAAGCCTGTTGTTCCCCATCCAGACCCCTACAGCCCCCAGGCACCGAGAGAGGGCGGTCACAGCATCACTCACTTCACCTGGAATGGAGAGGTACACTTGAGTATCATCAGCATATTGATGATACCTCATCCCATGGTGACGGATGATCTCGCCCAGTGGTTTCATGTAGATATTAAATAGGAGAGGAGAGAGAACCGAACCCTGTGGCACCGGACAGAAGAGGGGTCGAGGGTTGGATCTCTCGCTCCCTATCACCACCAATTGGGACCGGCCCTGGAGAAAGGAGGTGAACCAGTGCAATACCACGCTGCTCACCCCCAACTCCCTGAGCCGCCCCAAAAGGATACCATGGTCGATGGTTTCGAAAGCCACTGAGAGGTCAAGAAGAGCCAAGATGGATGTACTGCCACCATCCTGCTCTCACCAGAGATCATCCATGAGTGCAACCAATGTTGTTTCCGTCCCATATCTGGGCCTGAAACCTGACTGAAAGGGGTCTAGATAATCTGTTTCATCCAGAAATCTCTGGAGCTGCAACGCCACCACTTTCTCAACCACTTTCCCCAAAAAGGGGAGGTGGGAGACTGGACAAAAATTGTCCAGTACAGTCGGGTCCAGCGATGGTTTCTTGAGGAGGGGGTGTACCAGCGCCTCCTTAAAGGCAGTTGGAAACACCCCCTCCCCTAAGGCTGTATTAACCATTGCTTGGACCCAACCACATGTCACCTCCCGAGCTGCTTTTTTGTATGCTTTTTTGATGACACTGCTGCTGTATCTTTCAATTCTGATTATTCACTTTTGCATTTTTAAGCTATTTCTTTTTTAAAAATATATTTTTATGTACAGTATTAGCCACCTCAGGAAATTCTCAATTAAAAAACTCAGTTCTTTAGATGGATGTGAAGTATGAACAGTACTGTAGCTATGTATAAGTCTCTTGTAAAATAACCCCACATATTATAGTCAGAATTTTATTTATTAATATGACTTTTATCCTTTTTATATAAAATATTCAAGATGTCTTAGAGTAATCCAAATTTGTTTGACCCTGCTCCTATTACAATACTGGTAACAGCATTTATTTAATTTATTTTATTGCAATATATTTAGGTTACCTACTTCTTTTTAAGTGCTTAATGAGACATATTTTGAATTCCCTTGACTCTGGCGTATGTCTTAGTTGAATTCCTAAATTTTCCTGGTATAATTACTTATTTCAAATGTTTATTGAAATATTAGCACAAACTGCTACAGGAGTTTGAGGACTAAACTTAGGTGAACCAGGGAATATGTCCACAACAAAAGACTAACAACCAAACCATAAATTTTCAGATCATCATGCAATTACTAGGAGGTTAAAGCTAGATCTCATGTATGACCACTTTCATGTGCCAGGCCAGAGATTATCTGGAACAAACAAATGGGAAGAGAGTTTTTCTGTTGGCCTGCCTATGGCATCTGCCAAATGTTTCCTCCCCTTTCAGTGACTAATGCCACACTGATGTGATCTGTTTGTTTCTTTTATGTTTTCTTTTTCAGTTTGAAAAGGAAAGGTTGGAAATAAATAAAATGCATGTAAAGCTGAAAATATATGTTTGAAATTCTAGTTTTGTGATACATAACTCTTTTAATACTGTGATGCTGAGCCAGTGTCTGAACAGATGTCTATAGGAAGTTCAAAAGTAGTACATCAACACAGTGGCCACACAGTGTCTCCTGTTCATATTTTATGGATTTGGCTAACATACTGCCTTCAATATTTGAAGTCACATTTAGCCATTGTGGCTACTAATTGTTGATAAGTAGCTTAAAATGGATGAAGCTTAAAATTCCTTAACAACCCATGATTTGAAGGTGTTTTGTTTGAAGCAACTCAGAATTAAGATTAACCACATTTTGC
Organism: Charina bottae; assembly: GCA_023362775.1. Lineage (NCBI taxonomy): Eukaryota > Metazoa > Chordata > Lepidosauria > Squamata > Charinaidae > Charina > Charina bottae. Next base: position 87,289,614 of record JALMGJ010000004.1, on the reverse strand, counting down.
TTCAAATTAAATGTCAAGCCATGGCTAATTGAAAACGGAAGCAAATCTAACTCATAGATATGACTACTTTTAATCATGATAAGCCACTGTTATTTATGGTAACTTACCATTTTATAGCATTAAAACTCTCTGTTTTCTTGCTTTCCATGTTCTCTTGGCACAATTTCTTCTAACATCATAATTGGATGATAAGTCTTAGAAAGCGGCTACCTACCATTTATCATTTGGTAATGGGCATACTGAATAGGTGATTTATACATGACAAGTTGGTAACATTCATGGTTTTGCTTTGTAGCTGTGATTGAAGCAGTGCATGTCATAGTGCCTGACAAGAAACAGGTAGCCATGCTCTTTCAACCAGTTGTGCTTCGATGCCGCTTTTCAACATCTTCTACACAACCAGCTGTGGTGCAATGGAAGTTCAAATCCTATTGCCAAGACCGCATGGGAGAAGCCCTGGGAGTGGTCTCTGCCGGGATACAGGCAATAAACAAGAGGAACGTGGAATGGGATCCCTACTTGGACTGTGTGGATAGTAGGAGAACAGTTCGCATCGTGGCATCCAAACAGGGCTCAGTGGTCACCACTGGAGAGTTCTACAAAGGAAGAGAAATCTCCATTCTCCATGGTAATTCAATCTGCTTATCAGTTTATTATGAATGAAGCTCTTTGTTGGCTATTATGAATGGTAGCATATAAAATAAAATTTATATTTTCTTTTTGCAGCTTAGTATACCATTTTAATTATAGTTTATTATAAATATTTCATAACATTCTTCATATACCCTGTAAGGTTTACATTTAAAAGTATCTACAAATTTAAATCTAAATTTAAATTTAAATCTAACGGGGCGTGGTGGCTCAGCGGGTAAGATGCCAGGCTTGTCGATTGGAAGGTCGCAAGTTAGGAGGTTTGAATCACTAGCCCCGCGTGACGGAGTGAGCTCCTGCACTAGTTCCAGCTCTTGCCAACCTAGCAACTCGAAAGCATGCAAATGCAAGTAGATGAATAGGTACCACTTCGGTGGGTAGGTAACAGCGTTCCGCGTGCGTCATGCCAGCCACATGACCGCAGAAGCGTCTTCGGACAACTCTGGCTCTTCGGCTAGCAAACGGAGATGAGCACTGGCCCCTAGAGTCGGACACGACTGCACAAATGTGCGGGGGGAACCTTTACCTTTACTTACAAATTTAAAAATCATTAAAATGAACAGGGCAGATATAAGAGATGTAGAAACAATTATTAAAAGTAGACAATGCTTAAGAACATTATAAAATGAAAAAAGATATTTCATGCTTCAAAAATTAAGCATAGCAGACACCAGGCAAACCTTTGGGGAGAGCATGACAGAATTGGGGTGTTATCATTGAAAAGAACTATATTATATAAAAATTAGTTAATTTATTTCCTGGTTACATTTGACTCAGTATTATGCGGTTGAGAATAAAAAAAAATTAAAAGTTCTTTCACTGAGTCAAAATTATTATATACAGTACTTTACCCTGGACATTCTTAATAGTAGAGATAATTTTATGTTGTTGCAACTTTATTCTCACTAACTTTATTCCCAATAGTTTTGCTTCTTGTTTCAGGTATTTAAGGGGAATTAATTTCCTATATAGCACTCATCAAAGCTTTATATAAATCTGGTATAGTATGTCTTGCATTTGTGTTCAAAAGTTCTTAATTTTTTTCCAATTTTTTTGTTTAACTTTTTGCTTCTTCTCCATGAAGCGTAAAAGCAGCAATATGACCATGTATATACAGTATGCTTTAAAGACATCCCAAATAACCAATACATTTGCAGACTTTTGTTGGATCTGTTTTATAAAAAAGAATCCAGTCCTACTGCATCAGTTATGGAATGGATGGAGATGAATAACCTGAAGTTGAATCATGATAGGATAGAGACACTATAAGTTCATTGGACTGAGAAATCAGAATTCAGTTTGCCCCTGAATAAGCTAGTAGCAGTTTGGGGGTTCTTTATCATAAGAGATTATGTTGCTTGAAATACATGTTAACATCCTTAGCCTTTCCTGGATAAGGATAACTTTGCCATAGTCATCCTTTAGTAACTTGCATATTGGGTATCAGAAAGGAATTATATGTGGAACTATTCTTGGAAGTGGTTTAAAGCATCAAGTCATGCAGAATTCAGCCACTACAATTTTGTATAATTTATCTAAATGGAACCATGTCTTAACGATTATTGGCTTCCCTTTTGTTACTGAGCCCAATTCATTATGCTGATTTTCTCCTTTAAACCTCTAAATGGTTTGGAACTGAAATACCTGAAAACACACTTCCCTTTATTCTATCCTCTCTTGCATTAAGATTTTCAGAGGAGATCCTTCAGTGTAAGATTTCCTTATGCACACTGAAAGAAATCAGCTTGTCTGTGTACTGCTCAGGCTTTGAATGCTTTCCGAGGGAGATGCTGTTGTTGCCAATAATTGTCCTTTCCTAGGTTAATAAAATGTTCTAAATTGAGTCACTTCTTTGTTTCCTGATCGAATAGTAGTAATGGTCTTATTCTATAATTTAATGTTGTTATAGCCCAACACTACATATGTTAAAGGTTGAAATGTCCTCTCCCTGCGTCTCCCTCCCCCCGCCCAGCAAATGTTTCATTTCAAAATCACCAAAGAATTGCTGTACTGGAACACGCTGTTCCAATCTTACCCAAAGTGGCCCACCCTGAAACAGGCTGTTCTGACCGAAATGATTGGAATGGGGGATTTCAGGGTTGGAAAATTCCAGTCTTGTAATATTTTGCACACCTACACTGGATGCAGCCTGGAATCACTTGTGAATAAAGGATATTTTTTTTACACAGTGTTGAAAAGCATCACATCTAGTTAGTGTAATCCAAACTTCTGCTGCATAAATTATCTTTCCTTATTTTCCCCTGTAGTCTCTTTCTAGCATTGATCTTAAGCTCATACCATTTGGGGGGGAAAGGCTATAGTTTTTTTTATACTGTTATCACAAGCTGTTCATGTATTTCCTGATGCATTATAATAAAGGAAATCCTTGTGTCATAGCAAAATAATTAAAAAACTTGTGTGACAGTCCCAAGCTCAGAAAACGAATTCCCTTACTCTCTGAAGTGTCCTTGACTTTTCCTGCTGTATTTTTAATGAATTAAATTTCGCCAATCCAGATAAGAAAAATCAATGTTTGTCAATAAAACCTAGTAATAGGAACCTAGATTTTAGCTGTCCCTCTTATTTCTTTGTTTCTGATTCTTGCTTGTCTTATATTGTCTGTTAGATGCAGACCTCCAGATTGGAAAATTGATGTGGGGAGACAGTGGATTGTATTACTGCCTTGTCATCACACCTGATGACGTAGAGGGCAGGAATGAGGAGTCAATGGAGCTACTTGTTCTGGGTGAGTTTTCTTCCCTGCTTATATCTGAGGTAAATGCATATTTATGGGATAAATATTAAGAGCAACAACTCTTGTAAATCTTTCTGGGTTCCATTCTCTATTGTCCTGCACTTTGCATTGCTGTTTGCGCCTGAATAAGACTGATACAAGATGAGGCCAGACAATACTGTTTCAGTCACTTTGCACTAAGTGTATAATAAATGGTACATAAGGGCAGATTTTTTTAAAAAAAAACACCAGATGACCAAATTAAAATTAAAGGAATGCAAAATTAAATCTACAGTATATTTTAATGTATGCCAATATCAGCTACAAATTAAAAACACAGCAAATTTTGTATGGCCCTTAAAATGCTTGAAGAATTGTTTTAAATGATTATAGTAACTGTTCCAACACATACTGTAAGCTGTTGTGCAGGAAAAATGTTCAAATCAAGCCAAAAATAAGAAATCTGAAAATGTGGAGACAGTATAAATGGATTGGCCTGGTATCTGGTTGTCTTATTTTTCAAGCTAGAATTGAACATTGCTATATAAATAGCACCAGAAAGCAGCTAGAGACCAGATGATACTGTGTGAAATATGTGAACCCAGGTTTAATGGTGCTTGATTTGTTCCTGGATGCAGACTGGCAGATTGTACAACCAGCTACTGGTTCTGCCCATTACTAATCAGCCACAGTGTATATCAGTTTGGATCTGTGAGCATGTTCTTTTGGGAAATGGTACAGACCAGCAACAAACAGACAGGGAGGCTTTTATTATATAAAATTTAATGAGCTTATTTATTTTCCTAACTTCTACCTTAAGACTTATTACCAAGCCTATGCTACATTATCCTATACTTATACTAACATCTATGTCTATTTCTTATTCCTAAACAGTCTATAATAATTCTGTTGTCTTTTGTTGCTTGAGCTTACACTGAAGTTTCTAGCCACCATTTAGCCACCTTCAGACTGGCTTCTGTTGTTGTCAGCTGCTGTTCTAAACCACTGCTGAAGGGTTGGCTTGGCAGTTTCTCAGTCTGTGCAGGGGTGAGAAAAGGAAGATGTTTTACCAGCTGCTGGCTGGCTGTAGCTTTTCAGCATTTCTGCTGGAGTGGTGAAGCTGCTGGGCTCTGCTTCTCCTTTCAGCTTGTCTGCTGCTGGTTTCATGAAGTCCAAGCTTGCTCCTCCTTTACCATTAGTTGCCTGTTCATCTGATGGCTGCTCCACTTTCTCAGCTGTAAATTCTTCCTTTCTGCTCTCCCCCACAACACAAATCTTCCTCCCAATACACCTACACATCCACACTTTGGTGCTCTCAGCTTTTCCTTTTATAATTGCAATCCAGGTGTGATGCAATGCTCTTCAGCTTATGCTGGCCGCTGCAGGGCTTTCCTGCCACAGGACTGAAATATGCTTTCCCGCTCATGGGAAAAGCCCTTTCATTTCATGACAGAAGGGGGCTTTTTGGATCTGAACCCTTCCATTTTCACACAATTCATTCTGAACTTCCAAAAGCTTGGTTTTTTAAAAAAAAATAATGTTTACTGTAAATACATACTATAAGTTTTACAAACAGTAAAACAAAATTGCAGTGTATGTTTATTTGTTACTGTAAATATGTATATTAAATCAGGGGTCAGAAACCTTTTTTCCATCAGGGACCACCCCGTCGGAAACTTTTTTTCAAGGACCGGAGGGCGGGGTTTGCGGGCGGCAGCCAATTGGACAGATGGGGCGGGGTTTGCAGGTGGCAGCCAATTGGACGGACGGGGCGGGGTTTGTGGGCGGCAGCCAATCAGCCAGATGGGGGCGGGGTTTGCAGGCGGCAGCCAATCAGATGGACGGGGGTGGGGTTTGCAGGCCTACCGCTCCGGGGCACTGAGGGCATTCTCGGGGTCCTCGGAGCCTGCCCTTTCGAAGGGGCAAGCTCCAGGGATCCCGAGAATGCCCTCGGTTCCGGCAGAAAGGCAAAAGCCTCACCGCGCGCATGCTGCCGGGCCCCTTCCAGCGCGGAGATTTTCCACCACCAGCCCGCGCCGCTCAGGTGTGCAGCAGGTAAGTAGCTGGCAGCCTGTGCGCGCGGCAAGGCTTTTGCTGCCGGCAGCTTCCCTGCTGCATAGCTGAGCAGCGTGGGGGGGGGGGCGGGGTGAAAAATCTCCACACCGTGGGGAAGGGGCCTGGCAGCGTGTATCCACGAGGTGTGGAGATTTTCCACCCCGACCCCCCGCGCCGCTCAGCTGTGCAGCGGGGAAGCGGCCGGCAGCCTGCGCACGTGGCAAGGCTTTTGCCTTTCTGCTGGAACAGAGGGCATTCTCGGGGTCCCCGGAGCTTGCCCCTTTGAAAGGGCAGGCTCCAGGGACCCCGAGAATGCCCTCAGTTCCAGCAGAAAGGCAAAAGCCTCGCAGCGTGTGTGCACGCCGCAAGCCGTGCGCTGATAGGTGGAGGTGTTTCCCCTTCTGGTCCCCCACCAATCAGCTGCTCCAGCTCACCCTGCGGCCCACTTCCTAATGGCCCACAGCCCACCAGTGGGCCGTGGACCACAGGTTGCCGACCCCTGTATTAAGTTATAAAATGAGACTCTTGGACCTCAAATCTCAAATGAATCAGAGAAAATCTGAACAGTCAGTATGAAGAAAGAGATTATTATAGTTGGGTGATTGCATGTGAGGAAACATTTTATTTTATTGAAAGTGGTTTAAATTTTTCAAGTGGCTAGCATGCATAAGTAGAAAATGGAGTGCACAGGTACAGAGTACATTGTATACAGTTGCTGAAATAATTTCAGTTGGTTCATGTGGATGTGTGACAGTATACCTCATACAACTCTTTGGGGACATTCATACACATCTTTGTTTAGTCATGAAGTTAGTTACTAGCTACTCATTATGCTCTACAGGTAGTCCTTGGTAAAAAATGGTAATTGGGACTGGACTTTCTGTCGCTAAGCAATGCAATCTTAAAGTGCAACGTCACATGACCACGCTGCTTAGTGATGGCAGTTCTGGCAGTCCTGGCTATCGTCATTAAGTGAGGATTTCATGTCATTGCTACTTCTGACTTCCTGCCAGCTTCCCCATTCACTTTGCTTGTGAGAAGTCGGCAGGAAAGGTCACAAGTCACGATCATGTGGCTGCGGGTCATTGCAACGGTTGGAAATTCGGGCTGGTTGCCGAGCACCTGGATCATGATCACGATTACATAACCATGGGGGAGCTGCATTGGTCAGAACTTCAAGGACCAGTTGTAACTACCACTCGTTCAGCATTGTCACGAGTTTGAATGGTCGCTGAATGAGTAGTCATTAAACGAGGACCACCTGTACTTGGTTAAACCAATCTACTATTCACATAGGAGCTCCTATAGATCACTCAAGAAAGCATCATCATGCAGTAGAGAAATGAGTATAAACCTCTGATTTAGAGTTTTTTAAAAAGGATATATGAGGACTGATTCGTGTTAATTAACCTTATACTTGATAAGTAGAGAAACATTTTCTTCACCTTAATTTCATATGGAAAAGGGAACAATGTGTACTTTAACATACCATGATCAGATAGTAACATGTTCTTCAAGTTCTTGGCATTTCTTTTCTCTCCAACACAATTTAGCAATTGAACAGAAAACAGGCACTAAGAAATTATCATTTATTGAATTTCTGGCACTTCCTCGCAGGACCGCAACTAGGGTCTGCGTCACCCAGGGCAAACATGGATTCTGTGCCCCTCCCCCCATGGGTTGGTGAAGGAGGTGTTGTCATTTTGGCACCCCCCCGGGACAGCGCCCGGGGTACATGCCCCGGTTGCCCCCCCCCCCCAAGTTGCGGCCCTGATTCCTTGAACATTTAGATTCAACCAAGTATTAATGAATTGCAAGAAAAGTCTGGATGTAAATAGAATATTGAAATTCTGACAAAATTACAATGAAAAGCTAATGTTTTCTGTTTGCTAAATGTACAAAGGGATTAAGCCTTCCTATAAATCCTGCAACATCTTGGGGCCCTGTTCCACTTTGGATTAAAGCAAGAAATATAGTTTTAATGATGCAAGGGAAAAGATCTTGAAAATCACCAAGTATATATCACTGGATAACAAATAGGTGTCTTGGAGTACTATAATTACAGGAGTAATCAAATATACAACAATTTAGTTCTTTTGTAGCTCCTATTGATAAAAGTATTTTAAAATGGTTATTTGCAACTTTTGTTGGCTTTCACATTTTAAAAAATATAGAAGTGGAAACAGTAAAGAATCCCTTATGCAAACGTTTCAGCTTGGATCTTGCAGAATAAGGCAAAAAATAGAAATACATTTATTTAAGCAGAATAAAAATGATTGGAAGATTTAGCCTTTTCTTAAATGGGGATAAATTTTGTCTTCACAATTTGAAGATCTACAAATATCGGTATTTGCCTTTTTTTTGGAAACTGTGCCAAAAACCCATCTTGCTTGGTTTTTTTACTCAAAGATCTAAAACTGTGCCATATCACGACTGCTCAGTGTGATTCAATACCAATTTAGTCTTTCTGTTGTCAACTGACTGTGTAACGGTTTCTGATTTTTAAAAAATCTTCCGATAAATCTGGCACAAATGAGAGAAAGAAACTTTATTTATTTATTTATTTTTGAATGAGTAAATATACTGATCTTTATAGAAAAATTCTATAAGAGAAACATAAATGTACTAATTGTTACTAGATGTTTTTGATTTAAAAAGGCTGCATCATGAAAATGATTTACAGCTGAAATTAAAAGTTGTTATAAAACAAGTTATAAAATGACATTCAGGGGAATTCCAGTACAGTAGGTGACATGATTAAACAGTTGTCCATTTAGCTATCTATCACAATATACATTAGCTGCTTGGGAATAAGTACAGAAACCTCCTATTACCATCGTCTTCAAATTGCAGCTTTTTGAGTGCTAAAATTATGCAATTTCATTGCAACAAATGTCCCAGCAGGAGAAATGTTCTTTGAATCTGCCATAGTAACTGAAGTACCGATTATATTTTATAATTTATTGCTCTGAAAGTTTCAGTCGTTTATATTGTACGTTTAATACTATTCCAGTTAGTAACTGCTTAAGATAGTGAAACTACATGATTTCTGAACTCTAAGATTCATAGGACAGTCAGTAAAATAGATAGTAGACTTAATTTTTTTCTCTTAAAATATCTAGCATAACATTTAGAAGGTAAACAACTCCTCCCTTTGCGGTGTGTATGTGGATTGGTAAACTGAAGGAGAGAGAATTTTTTTCCTTCATGGCAAGAAACTGGAGATACTTCTATTGGCAGATTTTAGAAGGGATAATGTAATAATTAACTATGACTTCTGTATACATACGTGTACATGGAAGAAATGTATTTTAAATCCTGTCAGTTTTAAATATTCAGCAGAAAAATACATATTATATAATGGAATATGAAATGGAAGAGAGAAAATCCTTCATGAGTAGATTACTTAAGATGTGACAGTTTAAATAAATTATTCTGAGTTTATGTTATTTTGCTGAAAGGCTTCCACTAACAAGTTTTTGCCGTAACTAAAACAGATGTTATCTTTGAAATGCTTGGGATGCTGACATTTGGGATTTAGTCCACTGGCATTCTGAATAATAGATTAGCCACTGGCAGTTCCTGAGCCAGATCTCCTTGGAGATAGGTGCCTGCCTCTTCCCCAATACCCAAAGCAGAAGTGCTCTTCTGAGAAGGTGACTTTCACTGCCTGGGGATCTCACTGTCCTCAATCACCTATAGAACTAGCTGCTGGCCAATTTTTAGAACAATTTATTAAACATTCCAAAAGCTTTATTTTTCTTTCCTCTAAGTACCTGATACCCAAGTTGGAGGTATTTAGTATTGTTGTCTTGCTGAAATACCCAATATTAGCTTGAACGCCAAGAAAAAAAAATTCCCCTGGAACTGTACCCTAATTTCTCAGATCTGCAAAATAGATCACCACAAACAGCTTGTTGGAAAGATTAGCTGATACTGAAGTGGTTGTCCATAGGTCCACAATACAGCATTGCTTATACAGCAGTGACCTTCATGAGAAAATTGTCAAAAGGAAACCTTTTCACTGACTTCATCACAAAAGTATTATCTAAAGTATGGAGAAGAAAACTGATAAGCCTGAAAGATTTTGGAACAGAGTTTTTTGGAGTGATGAAACAGAAACTGAATTGTTTCACCATAAACACAAAAGATGTATTTTGAGAAAAAAAAGGACAAAACATTTAAAGAAGAGAACATCCTGTTCAGCATGGGGGTGGCTTTATTAGTGGCAGCGAGTGTCACAGGAAATACTTTGTGGGTGGACGAAAGAATGAATTCCATAAAATATCAATACATCCTAGAAGCTAATGTCCCACAATCAGTGAAAAAATTGAAGCCAAAAGGTTTGGAATGACCTTCACAGTTCCTAGATTTGGATATTATTGAAAATATATGGGAAAATCTCAAATATGAAGTGCATGCAAAGAAACCTAAGATTATTTCTGAGGTAGAAGAGTTCTACAAGAAGGGGTGGGGGGTGAATTCAACAGCAACAATAGACTGTTAGCTGCCTACAGGAAACATTTAGAAGCTATTACTTCTACCAGAAGAGGATTTACAAAGTACTGACTGAAAAGGTGTCTAAACATGCATCTGCCATATTCACTGTTTCCTTATTTTGAATCTGTAAATAACTGCACATAAATATGATGTATTCAAATTTGCAGAAAGATGGATTGATTTATATTTGTATCCTGCCATAATCAAACAACTCTAAGTGGTTAAAAATATGTAGACGTTATGGCAGCTTCTGTTTACTTAGGGATTCATTGAAACCTACAATTTGAACAAGGGAAATCTGCAGGAAACCCAGGTTTTGAGTAGCTTTGAGTCCCATGGGAGACAGGTCATATATATCTCCGGAGTCCTATTAGCTTGGTCCTCAGTAGGCCAATGCAGATCAAAAAGTTTTGAAAGGATGAATATCTGCTTGATACAACGGAGCATCTGTGTTGCATATTTGAGTCCTAGCACTCATAGACAGTTTATAATGTCATTTTCCACTGACTCTACTGACCTGAAACTGAATGCTTGTTTTTGAAGGAGGTTCTCATCTGTCCTCTGCAGCTCACTCTAACCTGAAAATAGTGTAGCTTCTTCAACCACCCTCCTTTTCCATAACTTGCATGACACTGCTGGCAGCCTCTTCAGTCTATGTTCAGTCTTACCCCCTGCCCCTTTAACAGTGTTTTGAAATACTACTTATTGCCCAAAGATCTCCCCATCATTCCTTATTACTTGCCAGCCTCAGCCACACACTGTTAACAAAGGTTACTGGTTCAATTCAAATGCCTCAGCTACTAAAGTTTCTATGGTAACAGCCTGCTTGGCTATTTCTGTTGTCGTGAAAACTTTGATCTCCGGCAATTGTTGCTGCTGTTTCTCCCTGGATTGACAACCCCCCAAAAGAGAACAGAGGAGAAAGCAGCTTTAATTCTATCAGAGGGTGCAAGGAGGAATTAATTAAATGGCCACACTCTCCTAATAAATCTCCCAGCAGATTCCTGGATGCCTCTCTGATTTACAAGAAACACATTTCCTGTCCTGTGCATTTGAACAGTTACAGAAAGCTTAGGTCATAAGAGTGTTATAGCTTGGACTGCTGGAGTCTCCCTTAAAGCCTCCCAGAAGAATTCCTGCTACAGTTACAGAACTAGATAACTATGACCAATTCATCTGCCCACAATAAGATAATTATGATATATTTTTATCCTAAGCTTAAATTCACTTGCTCTCAGTTTAGTTGCATGTTCATTATTTATTTATTGGTCATATCAACCACCATATTTTTTTCTTTGCCCTGTTTCGTAATCTCATGCATATCTTCATTCACCAAGGGGTAAAATTCCAAGAGTTCCAGCCCTCTTTAGTTTCCTGAGATTTCCATAGATTGACTGGTATTTTGTAATTGCATTTATTTATAAACACATTAAGTATGACCACACTAACAGTTGCTAGTTGCTTATCCATTTCTATGAGAGACTTTGCACCCAAACACTCTCTTAAAAATGCTTCCAAACTCAGAGGTGTTTGTCCAGCCTGATTTTATCTCAAAGTTTTTCCAGACAGAAAATTTGATGACCTTGTTCCCTGAAGAGGTAAGTGGAAGAACATGATGCAAATAAGGCAGTATCTTCTACTAATCTGTTGCTAGTGTACATTACTTTAAATATCTAGAATAAAATGATGTAGATTTATATTGCCAGCTAATGTGATGACCCTGAGTTCAAATCCCCAATATCCACTTCTCGATGCAGTTCATTAGAATTGCAGAATAAGCTTTATTAAGGATGCATGTAACTCAAAGCATTTTCAAAGACCCGAATGAGGATTCCCGCCAAAAGTCTAAAAGTTGAAATTCAATTAAATTTGAATTCAACAAAGAATTATAGACCAATATCATTATTGAATAATGACTACAAGATATTTACAACAGTATTGGCGGAAAGATTGAAAAATATTCTTGGAAATTTTATTCATCAAGATCAAGCAGGTTTTTTACCTAAGAGACAAATTAGAGATAATATTAGAAATGTTTTGGATGTCCTGGAGTATTTAGAACAACATAATGAAAAACAAGCCGCTTTGATATTTATAGATGCCGAAAAAGCATTTGATAATTTAAACTGGTCTTTTATGTTCAAAGTATTGGAGACTATGAATTTTGGTGGGAATTTTATTAAGTGGATTAAATCAATATATACACCCCAATTTGCAAAAATAATTGTTAATGGAGAATTTAGTAAACCTTGTGAAATACAAAAAGGTACAAGACAAGGCTGTCCTTTATCTCCGCTCTTGTTCATACTGGTTTTAGAAGTTTTACTTAGAGATATTAGACAAGATGATGGTATTCATGGCATCAGAGTTAAAAAGGAAGTTTATAAATTAAGAGCCTTTGCTGACGATCTAGTCATTACCTTAGAGAATCCACTGGATGGAATTGAATTATTGATGCAGAAATTGAAAGACTTTGGGTCGTTAGCAGGGTTTAAAGTTAATTTACAGAAAACAAAAGTCTTGACCAAGAATATGAATTATCATCAACAAGAGAAACTGAGAGAAATGAGAGGATACTCCATGGAGAAAAAAATAAAATATTTGGGAGTCTATTTAACATTGAAGAATGTCAAACTATTTCAAAATAATTATACCCCACTTTGGACAGATATTAAAAAAGATTTAGATCGACGGGGAAAGCTGCAATTATCACTATTGGGTAGAATATCAGCAATTAAAATGAATATACTACCACGAATTCTATATCTTTTTCAAACAATACCCATATTGACATCAGAGGAACCATTTAAACAGTGGCAGAAAGATATTTCTAAGTTCATTTGGCAAGGGAAAAAACCAAGAATAAAATATAAAGTCTTGCAAGATTCAAAAGAAAGAGGTGGTTTAGGACTCCCGAATTTGAAACTATATCATGCAGCTTGTGGTTTGGTATGGCTTAAGGAATGGATTGTTTTGAAAAATGAAAAATTATTAAATCTGGAAGGACATGAATTAAGATTTGGATGGCATGGATATCTGTGGTATGATAAGGCTACAGTTAATGTGGATTTTAAAAATCACTATATTAGAAGATCTTTGTTGAAAATTTGGAATAAATATAAACCAACTTTATGTTATAAGAGACCTTTATGGATTTCCACGCAAGAAGCTTTTTATAGAACAGAAGTAAGAAATAAAGATAAGTGGTTGACATATAAGGACCTTTTGAAAAAAGAACAAGGACATTATGTAATAAAATCAAAAGAAGAACTTGCTCAAGAAGGATATACTTTTCAATGGCTCTCCTATATGCAACTTATAGAGAAATTTAAATTAGATAAAAAAAATTGGAATTTGAACAAACCAAATCAGAATTTGAAATACAACTATGTGAAACTGATGAACACTTAATTGCTAAAATGTATAAATTATTGTTAAAAGGAGAAATGGTGGAGGAACAAGTTAAAGATTGTATGATTCAATGGGCAAAAAATATTGGTCACAATATACAACATCAACAATGGGAAGACATGTGGACTAAAGGATCAAAATTCACCTTGTGTTACAACCTAAAAGAAAACTTTTATAAGATGATGTACCGATGGTATATGACCCCACAAAAACTTTCAAAAATGTACGGGAATATTTCCAACTTATGTTGGAAATGTAAAAAACAAGAAGGGTCTTTTTACCATATGTGGTGGACATGCAAAATTGCAAAAGAATTTTGGACCGAGATACATTCATTGATGCAAAATATACTACAGATACGAATACCATTTAAACCAGAATTTTTTTTACTTGGAATTTGGGATGTACAAATAGAAAAACATTTCTTTAGAATAATACAATACATGATTATAGCAGCAAGACTTTTATATGCACAAAATTGGAAAAATCAAAATGTACCAACAATACAGGAATGGATGTTGAAATTATTAGAGATGGCAGAAAATGACAAATTGACATGCTTATTAAAAGAAAACTCAAACTATTATTTTCTTAAAGAGTGGAAGCCTTTGATGGACTATTTGCAAAAAGCAGGAGGAGTAAAGCTTGCATGGGGTTTTGATGACTAGAATATATATAAATAGTATATATTAGACAAGAAATATATATGAATGTTATATGAATAGCCAGCATGTAAGAATAAACTATCTATTTTACTTTTATGACCATAGATAGATCGGAAGTTATCTAATTTCTATGTTTGTTTGTTTGTTTCTTTCTTTTACTTTACTACACTTTTCTTTTTAATTTGTATTTCTATTTCTGTTTCATTTTCAACTTTTAACTTTGTATATTTAAAACTTTAATAAAACTTTAATAAAAAATAAAAAATAAAAGTTGAAATCTCCCCTGCCCCCAAAGTGCCAGCCCACTCTTCAGTTCCCACTCCACAGCCCGCCCCTCCTCGCTGCCTCTCGCAGGTGCACAGCCTTGAAGCTGGGAGAAACAGTCTCTAACAGTCTCGAGCGTTCTCTGGAATGCGCTCCCCCCTCCCAAGTGCTGAAACTCTCTCCACGGCTGACATGTATCTTGTTGCTTGTTCCTGATGCGTGTTAGTACTGGCAGGATTCGCATTCAAGCGATCCTGACATGCTGGTCCCTCGGAAAAAAGAATTAGGTTAGAAGCTGCAAGTAATTATACCTGTGAAAAGAGAATACAAAAAAGGGAGTTAATTGCACAGTACTGATTAATGAGGCTTGTCAGGAAATCGAAAGTGGAATTGTTGAATGAGCTTTGGAGCCCAAACATGCTTGCTCACTACCTATTCACTGAAACCTTTGGGAAGATGGCTTCCCTGTAGGATTTTTCGCTGTGGTACAAATGGGGCAAGTGGTTACATAGTCTTTTACATCCTTCCTCAAAGAGGGCCACCAAAACTGTCTCCTCATTAAATGCAATATCTTTACAAAACCGAAATGGCCAGCCATTTTTGCGTCATGGCACCTCTCGAATACTAGCTTCCTTAATTCTGCTGGGATGTATAATTTATCCCCATACCACCACAGTCCTTGATTTTCGACTAATCCTAGCTTGTTTTTCTTTAACCACTCATCCTTTTGCAATTCAGATTGTAATGTTTTGGTTAACTGTTTCAAATGGAATGGCACGTTCCCCCTTCTAGCTTCGGGTAACTGCCACTTTCCCTTCTTGGAGCTGATTAGGAGTTTGCTCAACCCCAATTGTTTTTTTTTTTTTTTTTACATGACCGTGGAAGCATCTTCGGACAACGCTGGCTCTTCAGCTAACAAATGGAGATGAGCCCCGGCCCCTAGAGTTGGACATGACTGCACAAAATGTCCGAATTGGAGCAAAGATCCAATTGCTACATCTGATGCATCAGTTTGGACTATTAAAGGCTTTTGTGGATCAGGATGTTTCAGAATAGGCTCTTCCGTGAATAATGATTTCAGTTGCTCAAACGCTTGCTGACACTCCTGAGTCCATTTCAATGCCGCCCCAGGCTTACTTGCTTTCTGCGGCTCAGCCTGATTTTTAGTTTTAAGGAGGTCAGTTAACGGTAGTGCTATTTGAGTGTAGTTGGGGATAAACTGCCAATAGAAATTTGCAAACCCTAAGAAGCTCTGCAATTGCCTACAGGTTCGTGGGGGTTCCCAGCCCAGTACATCTTTTACTTTGGCCGGATCCATTTCAGTGCCTTGGCTTGACACCCTAAAGCCCAAATAGTTCAGACTTTCTTTATGAAATTCACATTTTGACAGTTTTGCATACAACTGAGCTTTCAGCAGTCTCTGCAACACTTCCTGCACCAAGTGTACATGCTTTTCCATAGTCTGTGTAAATGAGGGTGTCATCGAGGTAAACCAGAACTCCTTGATATAGAAAGTCGTGTAACACTTCATTAATTAAATTCATGAAGACCCCTGGCCTGCCTTTCAATCGGAATGGCATGACTCGATACTGGAAGCACCCCAATTGGCAATTGAAAGCAGTTTTCCACTCATCCCCCTCTCGGATGCGTACCCAAAAATAGGCTTCCCTCAAGTCCAGTTTTGTAGAAATCTTCCCCTTTGACAGATGTGCTAGCATTTCCTTCATCAGTGGCAAAGGGTATTGATTTGAAATACAAATTGCATTTAGTCTCCGATAGTCAGTGCACAACCTTAAGGAGCCATCCTTCTTCTTTCTAAACAGTACAGGAGCTGCCATAGGAGAAGTAGCTGGTTCAATAAACCCCCATTCTAAGTTTTTATCAATGAACTTTCTCAGCTCCTGTATTTCTTTATGAGTCATAGAATATAATTTTGTTTTAGGTAAAGTGGCTCCCGGCTCTATTTCAATTGCACAGTCCATTTTTCTATGGGGAGGTAACTGATTTGATTCAGTTTCATCAAAAACTTCTTTTAAGTCCTGATACTATTCCAGGATGCCCACTTCCTCTCTCTCACAGCTCTCTATTTCAGATGCCCCCAACTCAATTCCAGGACCTGAGTCCTCCTGAGCTAGCCCCTCATAAATTCCATCCACAAATATCATCTCTCCAGAAACCCAGTCAATGTGCAGATTTCTCTCCCGTAACCACTTTAACCCCAACACTACTGGTTCGTTGGAAATTGGAACCATTATAAATCTCAAAGTCTCTTCGTGGGTCCCGATTCTCATTTTGATTGCATCAGTATAAAATTCTACTGGACCACCCTTCATATCAGTCCCATCAAGTTGACAAAAAGTGATTGGGACTTTAAGCCTGTGGACTTTCAATCCCAGTCCAGTTACTATGGCAGGGTGAATTAAACAACTGGAACACCCCAAGTCCAACATGGCTAGCAAACTGGCTTTATCTCCCCCCTCCAAAGTCTCGAGGCTAATTCTCACTTGCATTGTGAGGCAATCTCCACTCACCAATGGGTTGGTGAGCCCATTGGAAAATGCCTGTCCTCCGGCGCACTTTAGGACAGGCAACTGGAGTTCCCCACTGGCATAGATTCCTCGTCAGTAGAGTCACTTTCGTCCTCTAGTGGCTCTCAGGTTTTCTTCTCCTCAAACACGGCAGCCCACCCTTTGCATTTATGAGGTCCCGGTTTGCTACCCTTCTCTTCTGCTTTCTTCTTCATGGGAACTGTGGCTTGTGGACAGTTGCTGATGCAATGGCCCTCTTTGTCACATTTAAAACATAATCCACTTTTCGTGCAACATTCCCTTTCTTCTTCCCAGGATTTTTGTTTTGGTCTTGCTTCCCTGGAGTCGTGGCTCCCATAGTTTTCTGTCCCGCTGTCTGAATTTTCAGGTGCTTTCTGAGCCATAGTTCAGTGGTTTCTACAGTTTATTTATTTATTTATTATTCAAATTTATTCCCCGCCCATCTCCCATGCAAGGGACTCTGGGCGGGTTACAATAAATAAAAATTTAAAACTATACAAAATATCTAAAAACACAAACAACACATAATAAAATAAAATCCAGGATGGGCTTGGACCCGCAGAATAGATAGTAGAGCTATGGGGCCAGCCAACCCCAGGAGGCACTACCACCTCCGTCGTCCCAGGCCAGGTGGCAAAGCCAGGTCTTAAGGGCCTTCCGAAAGGCCAGGAGGGAGGGGGCCAGTCTCACCTCCGGGGTTCCAGTTCCAGCCAAATGGATTCACTCTGACAATGTCTCTGGATCCCCTCTGCCAAGTGCCATCTCCAGCACCTCTGGTCGCAATCCCATCTGAAAATATTCCACTTGAAAGGTTTCAGGCCAGTTGGGTAAGAGGCTCACTAAATTCTTGAACTCCAATGCGTACTCAGCTACTGTGCGGTTCCCTTGATGGATATTATGTAACTCAACTCTGGCCGTCATCTTAGATAAGGTGTCTTCAAAGCGCTTTCGGAGGGCAGTCATAAAGGCATTAAAGTTGTTTAATTCTCCTGCCTTCGCTTCATGCATCAACACCAACCATTCGGCCGCCTCTCCCTCC
This sequence comes from Charina bottae, assembly GCA_023362775.1. Lineage (NCBI taxonomy): Eukaryota > Metazoa > Chordata > Lepidosauria > Squamata > Charinaidae > Charina > Charina bottae. The sequence continues at coordinate 87,271,746 of JALMGJ010000004.1, read as the reverse complement.
ACGTAGCCCGACACGTACCTCACTTTGGCTTCCTCACTGAGGAAGGATTCCTCAAACTCCTCCATGAAGCCTTTAACGTGAGTCATGAAACACACCAATTTTTTCAGGTCCCTGTCAAACTTCATCTTCAACTCACTAGCCCCAGGAGGTTGATTCCGTGGCCATCTCGAGTTTAGCTGTGTTCTCCTTGTCTCAGGAAGGTGTTCCTCCACTTCTGAAATCTCTTCTTCCTCCTCACTCTCATCTGCAGAATCTTCCTCTGCTGATGTAGTGACAGGGCTTAGCGCTCGCTGACTAGCTTGCGTGCCCTCCATCTGTTGTAAAATCCAATCAACCACGATCTTGATGGAGGCCACTTGTTGACTTACTGTCTCTAGTTCATAATCCACATGAGACGTTTTGCTCTTTAGTGAAGCCACTCTCTGCCCCTGTGATACTTGTTTCTTTGTTGCCTTTCGGCTCGCCTCACCTAGTTCATAATCCACATGAGACGTTTTGCTCTCTAGTGAAGCCACTCTCTGCCCCTGTGATACTCGTTTCTTTGTTGCCTTTTGGCTCGCCTCACCTCCCATGCCGCCTCCGATCCCCAGGGACCAACTTGCAGCCTGCTTTAGCGTCTTAGGTTGAGGTTTGCCTACCAGGTCCAATTCCTCGATCTCTGGTTCCAGTTCCAATTTCTTTTTCTGTCGAGTACCTTTAGCTTCGAATTTCAGCTTCTTCTCTTTCTTCTGAGTCACCCCTCCTTGGGATGCAGCGTCCTTGGAGGTTCCAGGCTGTTCCTCCTGAACCTCTTGAGTCTCAGCAATTGACTTCACCAGTTTTCCCTCTGACATACAGAGTATTAAAGGTAAAGGTTCCCCCTGCACAATTGTGCAGTTGTGTCCGACTCGAGGGGCCGGTGCTCATCTCTGTTTGTTAGCCAAAGAGCCAGCATTGTCCAAAGACGCTT